>RJWM01042941.1:0-14074 GCA_004363535.1 Dasyprocta punctata
TCTCTGACAAACCAACAGCCAACATTACACTAAATGGTCAAGAACTGAAAGCTTTCTCTCTAAAATTGGGTAGAAGATAAGACTATTCACTACCATCCCTCTTATTTAATATAGTTTTAAAAACATTAATGAGAGCAATTGGACAAGAGAAAGAAATAAAAATATAAGGATAAGAAAGGAAGAAGTTAAATCATCATTGTTTGCAGATGCCTTGATACTCTACAGAGGTGACCCCCAAAACTCCAAAAACAGTTATAGATTTAATCATCAAATTCAGTCATGTAGGTGGATACAAAGTCAACACTAAAAAATCAATGGCATTCCTGTACACAAATAGCAAACTTACTGAGGGAGAAATTGGGGAAACTGTGCCATTCACAATGACATACAAAAAAAAAAAAAAAAAAAAAAAAAAAAAAGAAAAAGAAATACTTAGGTGTTAATCTAACAGGGGAAAAGATCTCTACATTGAAGTCTACGGTATTTTGAAAAAGGAAGTCAAAGAGGATATTAGAAAATGAAAGGATATCTTGTTCATGGGTAGGAAAAATCAACCTAGTAAAAATAGCTATGCTCCAAAAACTGTTATACAGATTTAATGCAACTTCAATAGAAATAACATTAAAATACCTCACAGAATTAGAGAAAACAATTCTAAAATTCATTTGTAACCCGAGGAGAACTAAAATAGAAAAGACATTTCTGTGGAACAAATGCAAAGCGGGGTGTATCACAATCCCTAATTTGAAGCTATACAACAGAGCTATTGTGCTAAAAGCAGCACGGCACTGACAAAACAAACAAAGAACATCAACAACAACAACAAAAAACAAAAAAGGTCAGAGGATCAATGGGACAGATTAGAAGATGCAGAAACAACTCCAAACACACTCGGTCACTTTATTATTGACAGTGAAGCCAAAAACATTCATTGGAAGAAAGATAATAAGTGGTGCTGGAAAAATTGGCTTTCCACATGCCAAACACTAAATCTAGACCTATATCTATCATCATGTCCTGAACTAAAACAAAAATGGATCAAATATCTAAATATTAAAAAAGAAACACTAAATCTGCTGGAAGAGATAGTAGGTAGAACTCTTGAAGACATAGGTGTAAGCAGAGACTTCACAAACAAAACTGAGATCACACATAAAATATTACAAAGAACCAACAAGTAGGATCTTATCTTATTAAAGACTTTTCCACAGCAAAAGAAATCACTAACTGGATGAAAAGATAACCCACAGAGTGGGAAAAAATTTAGCCAAACATCCCTCAGACAAAGGACTTCTATCTAGAACATATAAAGCATTTTAAAAAATCAGCCCTCCCAAATTCAAAGATTCAATCCCAAAACAGGCATCTGAGATAAGTATACACTTCTCAGATGGATTAGCACAAATAGCAAATAAGTGTATGAGAAAATGTACAGCATTGCTGGTCATGTAACAGATGAATATTTAAACAATGCTAAGTCTTCATTTCACTCCAGAAAGAATGACTATTACATATATATATATATATATATATATATATATATATATATAATCAACCAATGACAAATGCTGTTGTAACTGTGGGGAAAATGGAATGCTTCTCCACTGTTGGTGGGAGTGTAGACTGGTACAACCACATTGGAAATCAGTGTAGAGATTCCTCACAAAACTAGGACTAGAGGTCCCATTTGACCCAACTATTCCCTTCTTGGTACTTTTCCAAATGATTTAAAAGCATCATACCAGAACAATATGTGCATATCCATGTTCATAGCAGCAGAGTTTGTAATAGATAAATCTTGGAAATGACCCCAATGCCCATCAATCAGTGAGTGGACAAAAAAGATTTTTTAAATATAATAGAGTAATAACTCTCCCACAAAGAAGGATAAACTTGGTACATTTATTGTTAAATGAATGGACCTGGAGACCATACTCTTAAGTGAGATAAATTTTGCACACGTGTGTAAATATCATATTGTCTCACTAGTGTGAGAAACAGATACTGTAAATAAGAACCAAATTGTACAAGAGATAAGGTGAAATAGGAAAAGGCTGTTGAAAAGGAAAGAGCAATGAGAGAGGAGAAAGTGGGAAAAGAATGAAGGGCAAAGAAAACATGAGAAAAGAAGGATAAAATGGAAACAAAGTTTAGTAAATAATGAGGAGAAGAGGAATTGAAGAGAGTGGAGGGCAATGGGAGAAAAAAAGACCAATCAAGGTATATCATGTACAGGTACAAATTCCCTCTGATGAATGCAATCATTGTATACACCTAAATTGTACCAATAAACTTAATTAAATTAAAAATGTTAAAAACTGTTTTGCTGCTTTCAAATGAGACAATGAAGTATAAGTGAAATAAAGAATAAAATTAATGAAAAATGTGTTATTTATATGCAGTGAAGTACTAGCCTGGCAGAAATATGATAAATTTGATTCATTTATAGGAAAATGAACGCATATTGAGACTGGTAGAGAGTTAAGTGAAATGTAGCAGACAGAGGGATAAACGTTGCATTGCTTCTCTTATTGAAGAAGCCTAAAGTATCTATAAAGAGCAAAATAAAAGATACATAACAGGAAACACAGAGATAGAACTTTTGCAAAAGGGAAGGAGACCAAGTGAAGGAGTGAACTGGATGGGAGGGGAGAATCTGGTATAAATAAAGAAATAAGCTGCATTATGCACCTGTACCACTCTTCACAAAAATGCAATTCTTGCATATAGCAAACATACTAATAAAGAAATAACAAGAAAGATAGAAACATTAATGTCAAATGAATGCTTTAGGCACCTAGAGGGAAATTACAATTAATATATTAAGAATAGGCAATCATCTTAGAACTACGATGCAAATATTTTGAGTGAAATACTAATCAAAGCTTTTGATAATGAAAATTGTTTCTCCAGTCATTTATTCACAATAAATTCATACTGCCTTTGTGAAATACAACTAAGCAAACAATATGAATCCCCTTAAGATATGTTTTCTCTTTTGTTATGGAACACTCAGAAACCCTATCTCTGAAAATCCAAACTTAAATCCTTGGTTCTTTCTCAAAGAAAAACCAATGTTACTTATACTTAGTTTTGTGAAATCAGTGATTTCTTGCAGGTTTACAGGAACCTCTGAAAATTGCACCTTATTTTCCCATTATCTTTCATTATATTTTACAGAAATATCATTGAAAGAATCGATGAACAGTTGTTAAAAGTATTGTCAAAACAACTGTTATAATTGCATACTTTAAAGAAGAAAAGATCTTTCTTTACTGTTTTTCTAAAGAACAATTCTGAAATGTCTTACAGCATAAATATTGAAATATAATATGGCCCCATCCTGTCATTGACAGATTTTTAGCAAAGGGACCAAACTTCTGATTAATTCCTCTCTCTTTACATTCCATTTCTATCTTTATAGTAGGTTAAAAAATAACTTTTCATTCCCATTTCTTATTTTGGGGGCTCACTGACCTATCTTTTAATATACAGGTAAGGTTATTGATCTGTTTCATTAAAATCACTATCCTGAATACACTTGTTCTTCAGTGATACAGAACACATGTCACACAAGCAGCTTTGGACTTTGGTCATATGAAAAAAAATTTTAAAGAGAATAAAGCCTAACAAAATAAAACAGAATTATAAAGTCAATCAAGATAAAGCAGTGAAACTGGTACAGAATTTCAAAACAAGATAATGGGAAATCAACAATGGCTATCATATGTCTCTTGTTATCTTCAAAATTGCTGCCCATACCATCAGACATAGTGTCTTAGTTACTTTTTGCTCGTTGCCGAGACAAAATACCTGACGCCCAAAGTTAGGGAAGGAAAGGTTTATTCTTACAGTTTCTTGGGAGTTTCAGTCCATAAAGTGGGCTCCAAGACAGCATGGGATGACGGGGCTACAATTCATGGCGGCTGCAAGCTGCAAGCCACAATCCGTGCTGGCGAGAGAGAGGGCGGAAGCCAGGAAGCAAGCAAGAGGAAGACCCGCCTTCCCTTATACTGTATCTCAGCTCCACCCCTGGGTGGGTGTGGCAGTCACATCATTAATCCTGGTGCTAGACAACAAACTGATCACAAGCATCAGACTCAGCCCCATCAAAAGTATGAGGACTTGGGGGTACATAGCATATCCTATACACATAGTAAAGTCAAAACAGAACAGAATAAAATCATTCAAGACAGAACATTCAATAAAACAAAACAGTACAATGGAACAAAACAGAACAGTGAAAACAATATTGGATTTCAGAAACAAGACAGAAGTAAATCCCCCATATTTGCATACTGTTAACCTCTTAAATGCTCAGACTACCAACCTTTGGTCTGAAAAGTCAATCAAGCAATACAAACGTTAGGTTGTTTGTGTACCTTAGTTGCTATCAACTCAACCTGTCCTCCCAATCAGCCGGTTGGTTACCAGGGGATGGGATGTGTTCTTATCTCTCAGCCCGCATGCCAGTTGGCTTCCTATGCCCCAGATGGTTTGCATGCCTAATGGGAAGGGTGAGCTGGCTTCTCATTAAACTCTTCATGGACCCAGAATGACTTCTGCTGACTCATAGTGAGGGTGAATTGCCTTATTTCTCTTCCTGAACTCTGCATGGCTCATATGGAAATGTAACCTTTTGTTGGTATCTACCAGTGAAGTAGGACATGCTTAGTGTTGATTTAGCTAAAAGTACCTGACTTAATTTACATCTTTAAATGTCCTTCGAATTCTTGAGATACAAAGAGTATTCTGTCTTTCAAAAATTGAGTTATATATTAATTTATTGCCAATTTTATTTTTTTCTATTATTTTTCTCCTATACTAGTTTTTGAATCTATAGCCTTCATATAGAGCTATATCCTCAGCTCCATTTTTTATTTTATATTTTGAGACCGTGTCTCATGAAATTGCTAAATTTTCCAACATTGACTTGAATTTATGATCCACTTGCTTCAGACTACCGGAGTACAAGAATTACAGGTATACTCTGTCACTCCAGGCTGGCATTTATTTCTTCATGCATAAAGTGAAATTTGTAACAGTTCCTTAATCAAAATTATTAAATGCACCAGAAAATTACATCTTATTAAGGTAGGCTAAAATGTAATTTAGCACAACATGATTTTTCATTTATGCTTTATGAATAATAGTTCAGTCCAAAAGACTTTCCTTAAGGCAGTCTTCATCTCCTTGTTCCTCAAGCTATAAATCAGAGGATTAAGGAGGGGTGTAATCACAGATTAAAATATGGCCACAATTTTTTGCACTTCCACTGAGTGTCTTGATCCAGGACTAACATACATCACCATAATAGAGCCATAATAGAGAAACACCACAGCCAGATGAGAAGCACAAGTAGAGAAAGCTTTGCTTTTGCTGGCTTCTGAGGGCATCTGCAGCACAGCTGAAATCACCAGTGCATAAGAATAAAGAATAAAAAGAAAAGTGCCAATCATGAAGATAGCATTGAAAGTAGAGTAAATGAACTGGGTCATGGTGTCTTTAGAGCAGGACAACATCATTATTGGGACAGGATCACACATAAAATGGTTGATGATATTTGGGCCACAGTAGGGTAGCTGTGAAATGAAAACAACTGGCGTTAGGAAAATGACAAACCCACAGGACCAACCCAAGACAATGAGACCAGTGCAGAGCTGTCTGGTCATGATGTGTGGGTAATGCAGAGGGCGGCAGATGGCGAGGTACCTGTCCAAGGCCAGGATGCAAAGGTAAAAGCCTTCATCACATCCAAAGGAGAAAAAGAAGTAGAACTGTGCAAAACAGCTTGCAAAGGAGATGGACTTGGTTGTGGAGACAGATTTGGCCAACAAGTTAGGCACAGTTGTGGTGACGTAGCATATTTCCAGGAGAGAGAAATTCCCCAAGAAGATGTACATGGGGGTGTGAAGGCGGCGGTCTCCATGCACAGCACAGGCAATGGCTGCATTCCCCATGAGGGTGAGAGTGTAGGCTACTGAGAAGAACCCGAAGTAGAGGAGCTGCCTTTCTGGACTTGTAGGGAAGCCCAGGAGGATGAAATGGGTAATGGGGTTTGTGTTTTGTTTCTGGGACACATTCATGACTCTGAAAGACAAGGAGATGTTATCAGTTATTAAATTTAGTGTAGTGTTGGTTTTGGAAGAAAGCACCAAATTTCTTCATCATTTTTGCTAAAGTAATAAACCTGAGATTTTTTCTTAAGGCAACAAGACTTGATAAACTGTCTGAGGAATGATTGTATTGTAGTACAGTGGAAATAATAAAAAGAAAAAAAGCAATATTTTCCCAGAGCAAACATACAGTCAAGAAAAAAATATTCAAACCTTATAATTTTAGTAATTCTTTTTTGGGGGAGGGGATTGAACTCACAACCTCACGCCTGCCAGACAGGCATTTCAGCCACTGAGCCAAACTCCCAGCCCTAGTTTTTGAGACAGGGTCATACTATGTAGCTCAGGCCGGCCTTGCACTCGCATTGTAGCCCAAGCTGGCCTCAAACTCACAACACTCCTCTTACCTCAGCCTCCCGAGTGCTGGGGTTAAAGTCGTGTACCACCATGCCCTGCTTAGTAATTCATTTTACTTGAACATGTGTTTACCATATGTGGTACAATACAGGTAAAGCAATGTTAATTCTTTTTAAAATAATATGTAAAGATAATTTATTGTAATTGATTACACTGTTAATGAGACTGAATGTTACAATAAAATATTCCCAGGGTAAGGTCTCTTAGTGAAACAATGAATGAATCAATGTGTATTCTTCTTGTGGCTTCTTTTATATTGTTTAGTGATTAAAAGAATCTTTCTGGGTCTAGGACAGATAATTGCTATATGTCCATACTCAATGCATACTTAGCACTGATGAAATTTTTTTCTCTGGACTGCTGGTTTGAAGTCCACAGATCAGGGAAGAGTCCTACAGTCTTGTACCTAAAATTCTTTGGATAAAAATTTTAATTTATTTCCTCATAAATGTAAAAATGCAATATACCACATGGGCCATCTCATCTAAGTGAAGGAACCTGCTCCGAGTGTTTAGACGGCTTAACGTGCTCAATGTTGTTGCAAAAATTTTATTGTAGATAGAAAGGTCTATTTGTGTGGAGTTTCTTTAGTAGTTTCTTAGTAATGATTTTGTGTTTATTGTTTGCTTTCCTTTTTGGATATAATTGATGCTTTTTTTTGCAGGCACTATCTGTAAACAACAAGCATTGAAACATTGAAGGTTTTGCTTCACTCATCTGTGCCTCCTCCTTGCACTTTGTTGTTACTGAAATGAAAGTTAACTTTTGTACCTCTTGTTTTGAGTATCCTGTTCTTAGTTAGCACATTTGGTATATAAGGGGAAGGACTGCTGTTATATAGTCTCCCTTCTACATCCATTGATTTTGGATCTATCCATTTAACAAAATGCAGAATAAAAATATTACAAAAATTGTGTTTGCACTAAACATATGGAAGTCTTTTAAACTCTTTTCATTATTCCCTAAAATATACAGTTTAACAATGATTTGTATAGACTTTACACTCTGTTTGGTACTGTAAATAACCTAGAAATGATTTAAACTTTTGGGGGAAAAAATAAAATAAAATAAAATTTTGGGGAGAAAATGTGAAGATTTATGGAAATACTATGCTATATTCTATAAGGAGCTTGACCATCTGCAGGTTTTGCTATCTGCATGTTGTTCTGGAGCCAAAACTTCAAGGATACCGAGGAGCAACTGTATCTCATTGCTTATCAAGTGTGAAAAGACTGTGAAAGCTGAACATAGACTTGTGGTTCTGTTTTCCTTTCAATCACATTTCAGGTGGCAACATATGACAGATACCCTAATTTCTCATAAGAAATATTTTACTATTTGTGCTGCATTATTCTTATAGATATAGTTTCTTTCTTGATCTGTTGTGTTTGTTAGTAAGATAAAGTAAAGTAAGATAAAGACAAAATGTTTTTATTCTGAATGACTGTAGTGTTTTTCCCTTCAAATGAGACTATTGTATAGATAAAGAATGTATGTCATTTTGTCTGAAGACAGCGAGCTATGATGCAAGGGTAGCTTGGTTCTTCCCAAACATTAGAAAACTACAGTGCCTTTGTGAAAACTTCTAAATCATATGAGATATATATATATATATATATATATATATATATATATATATACATGGTAAAAATCAGGATATTAATATTAGTATTAAAGGCAATTGTTACAAAATATCCTTACTGTGGGGTGTTTACAAATTTATTCTACAACATCCTTTTATTGAAGGAAACATTCACTTCTCTGCCTCAGAAGACTTAGTGACTATTCAGTTTCAAAAAATTCATCTGACTGAATTTTAAAATTCATTGTATTTTGATCGTTTTTACTCTAGTTGGTGTTCTAAGTTCTCAGGACCCAATTCTCAGCTACTTCAATTATTTCACTGACAGTGCAATGTAACAAAGATATACAAAATCAATGACATTGCTCATCCTTCTTCAATATTCTGTACAACATACTTTTGAGGTACACAAAGTAACAATCCAAAGAAAATCCAGAGTGCAATAATCAAAACTATAGTGCTAAATGGGTTGTGTCTTACAAAGAAGAGTTATTTCAAATAAAACCAAAACATGTTAAAAATAGTAAAGCAGCTAAAATACATAGGTTGAAGAGATAAGATGTTAGATTTGAATCAGATCTTCCATGTTTTGTCAATTGAACAAGCAACAAGATTAATGGAATACTGATAAAAAATTTGACTCCAGAAATTTATCATTTACACATTTTCATTGCAAGTACCCATGATTCTTTGCAAAGAATACAAGTTAATATTCAAAAATTTTAGGGGAAGTAGAGAAATGCATTTCTAAAGATTTAGTGAAACAAAAAGGAAAATTAAGAGGCTGAGGCAAAATTGCTGCAAGTTTGAGTCTAGCCTGGGTTAAAAATTAAGTTCAAGGCTAACCTGAGCTACATAGTGAAACCCTGTCACAAAAAGACAAAAAAAAATAATATTTTCACTCTTATGTGTCTGAATTTTATTTTAATCAAATTTTTATATGTCTAGAATAAAAGGAAAACCCTTGTTAGTAAATTCATTTATGCATAGTACCTGTTACAATATGATATATAAAATTTTAACTCACTTCCATGTAATGTGCTGAGATGGGCTCTTTGAGAAGGAAATAAAGTATCACTCTACAGTGTAAAAACCATTTGATAGACTTCTGAGAATTTGGATGATCCAGTTTGTAATGTGCCAAGAGTTTCAAAGAGTGAACATGAAAATATTTCATTTTCTTTTCAGCTGCAAAACTCATATTAATTGTTAGGATAAAAGTGCAGATGAGAATATTGTTTCTGTTTAGGCACTTGCATCATGACCCTTTGAGATTTGAGAACCTTTCCCCTGATATTCTAACATATTTATGCAACACATGAGATAGTTTAGTAATTTTATGTTTTCATGATGAAATAATAAGCTCAATTATTCCCCAAGGAATAGAGCAATTGTAAAACCTGTGCTGTACTTTATAACCAAGCATTATGAAACGTTCCTGGGGTATAATTAAACTGTTAATACAGCTTGTTGTAATAGCTTCAATAAGAATATCTACCATTAAATTCCTGTTTCTATTTTGAGTAAAGAGAACATATACCTTGCTCATCAGTATTAGCCATCAAATTTGTTGTTTAAAGATCATAACTAATTGCATTTATGATCACCATTAGAAAAGTGATATTTTAGATACTAAAACTTGTAGAGTACTAGGGAAGGATAAATAAAAGAGAAAATTCTTGTTTACATACAGAAATTCAATTCAATTCAATGTGCATGTGTGTTATGGATTAAAAACTGGTGGCCAACTTCACAAAATCTGAATTAAGTCAGCATGGTGCTGAGTGTGGAGGGTCCACCTGAGGAAAGTTGCCAGCATAAAAGGAGATGCGGAGAGGAAGAGTGGGTTCTCCTAAATGTTGCTGTTTCGAGCCATTGGTTCTCCTGGAGGAACTTGTCATAGCTAACTTCCCTGATATGAATTTGACCATTATCATTGGGAGAGCTCTGGTCCTTATGTTGAGCATTGCTTCCTGGCTCCAGAGGGGAAGGTGTGTGTTGTTTAATCTCCAGGAGAAGCTTATCACACTCTCTTCCTGACATGTACTCAACTGTTCTCATTGTGGTAGAGCTCAGGATCTCATTGTTGCTGAGGATGGCTGTGGTACTTTTCAGGGCAGTCCTGGTCCTTATTTTGAGTGTCACTTCTTGGCTCCAACCTACTAGCACAGACCCTTGACCCCGCTGGCCTAGACTTTCTAGCTTCCACCACTGACCTTTGAGCCTTCCTAAGAATTGAAGAGGTGAATTATGTATTTTTTCGTTTGATGAAAATAACATGTGCAATGAGTTGGGAGGAAGACTTTTTAATTTTAAATGCAGTTTTAAGGAAGTCTTAGCATTTGAGCACAGATATGAAAATGTGGGGGGATTTGTAAAATAGACTTGTATGAGTCATTGTCAGTCTAGGCCTCCAGTTGGATTTGTGGGAGGCAATGTCGGGGACTCTAGGTTTTCAGCTAGACTCATGCAGAACATTACTGTGGGATCCAAGTCCTCAGCTGGGTTTTATAGGTCATTAGTGTTGTGGACAGATTTCCTGCACTTTCTTGCATTTAACTCTGGGTGAACATCATAAAATAGTAGTATAAGTTCTGTGTCCTCCATGTAATTGTTCTCCTTATAAACCCTGACTACAACAATGTGCATAGAAAAACACAAAATTAACAAAATTAAGAATTGAAGAAGTGACTTATATATTTTTTCATTTGATGAAAACAAAGTGTGCAATGAGTTGGGAGGCAGACTTTTTAATTTTAAATGCAGTTTTAAGGAAAGTCTCAGCATTTGAGCACAGATATGAAAATGTGGGGGGACAGAATATGAAGTCATGGATAGAGCTTTTCAGGCAAAAGGAAGTCAGTGCTGGAGGCAGAGGGAGGAGTGTGTCTGCATGATGGGAGGACTCACAATGGTCAGTGTGCTGGAGAGAGGGCCCCTGATGGCTCTCAGTCCTTTTATCTCCTTTTTCTTCATTGTATAGCATCTATATTTTGCTGTGCTAAGCAGCATAAATGTTTGGTTTTATAAGTTTTGCCAATTTTAATATAATTGATTCTTCTATATAACTTATTAGAATTTACCTATTCATTTTTATTAGTATATATTTTCACTATATAATGTTTTTCAGTATATAATGATTACATTCCTCATGGGGATTGGTATATGTATATAGTACATCTTAATTCTTTACCTCCCCACTTCCTCCATCTCTTGATCCCATTTCTATTTGAGAAACACCTATGTCCCTGCTTCCTACTATCAATTTTTTATTTTGCACTTTATTTATATGTTATCATATCAGAGAAACCATGAGATATTTAGTTTATGTGTCTAATTTACTCCAATTAAAATTATGGTTTCGAGGTTCTTCCATTTTTTTACAAATGACTCAAGTATTCCATTGTGTAGAAGTACTAAACTTTCTATAACATTTATCCATTGGCTGACTTAGCTATTATGAATTATGTTTCTATAAACATAGATATGCGTGTATCTTTGTAATACAATGTCTTTAACTCTTTCAGGAACCTACCTATAAGAGGAATAGCTGAGTCAAATGAAATTTTAATTTTTAGTCTTTTCAAGAATCTTGATATTGATTTCCATAAAGATTTTAAGAGTTTATACTCCCAGCAACAATCCAGGTAGATTCCTTTTTCACCTTAGCCTTTTCAGCATTTGTTATTGTCTGATTTCTTGATGGCAGTCAATCATTCTGTGGTGAGATGGAATCTCATTTTTTTCTTTTTTAAAATTTTCATCTCTCATATGTCAAGTTAAATTGAACATTTTTAATTTATTGGCCTTTTGTATTTCTTCTTCTGAATATGACTATTCATTTTGAATATCCTTTTTTCTTTTGAGTGAGTCTTTAAATCTGTGCAGTTTAATTTTTTTAGTTCTTTGTTTATTCTAGATGTTAGTCCTCTGTCTGAAGAATAGCTGGATATTTCTGTAGGATATTTCTTCACTCTGTTGGTGGTTTCTTTTTTGTGCAGAAGCTTTTTAATTAGATGTAATCTCATTTGTTGATTCTCAGTATTATTTATTCTCCAACTGGAGTTCTTTTAGAAAATTTTGCCTCTGGCTATATCTTCAAGAGTTCTATCTGTTTTGTCTTTCAGTAGATTGTGTTTTTATTTTCATGTTTAGACCTCTGATGCATTTTGATTTTAGTTCATTACATGGTAAGAGATAATATTTGGCATGTGGAGAGCCAGTGTTCCTAGTAAAGAAGTCATCTTTTCTCTGGTGAAAGTGTTGACTCCTTGGGTATGCCTGGAGTTATTTCTACACCATCTGTTCTCTGTTCCATTGGTGCAAAAGTCTGTTATCTTGTCAATACTATGCTTTTTAAATCACCATATCTTTGTAGTAAAATTTAAGTCTGGGAGTTTGATGACACTTTCTTGCCCTTGTTGCTCAGAATTGCTTTTGATGTCTTAGGTCTCTTTTGGTTCTGTATAAAATTGAGGATTATTTTCTCTAGTTCAGTGAAGAATGCTGCTTGGTATTTTGATTAGGTTTATACCACTAGCCCCAGCAAAAGCCCATGGCTATTATAAGCTGCAAATATGATGTGGGGTTTTATTCTGAAAGTGATTCTTTCCACAAGATAATCTACCTTTGGAGAATAAATCCACTGCAGTGATTTCCATATTTAGGAGTAATATAATCAGAAGATAAGTTGAGAAGAGATGTATTGTTAAAGAGTGAGCTATTTTTAGGAATAAGAAGTCACAGAAGAACCACTCTTTAGGGTTTCTTGGAGTGTTGTCAGCTACTTCCTTTAGAAATGGTTTGCCAATTAAAATTATTCTACATCCTTCTTGCCTTAAGCAAAGAATTGAATGAGACAAGCCAGAAATGATTCTAAAGGTTTATTTGAAAAGTGAGGGATGAAGGGATAAGGGTTAAGGGAAAAACTGGCTCTGTAGACTGAGTCTGGGAGACATTGCGTGGACTATCACGAAGAATCACAATATTGAGATCTTCCTAGTGTCTGAGCCTTTACTATACATGCTGCCAAAGAGAGCTCAATGTCTATGTCTTTATAAGCAGTCCACATCTCATGGGAACTTTTGAGAAGATCTACACAGAAGATTCTGGGAATTATTTGGCATTGTCTTGGGATCTTTTAATTGACAATTCTCACTTATTTTCCCATCCAGCTTTACCACACTCTACCTCCTATGTCAATTCCCCCTGAGACACATAAACCCCATAAATCTTCATTTAGTGCTGAAGGGGTGATGGTCTCTGTCTTCTTCAAGCTGTAAGGGGCTGTAGACACTATTTATTAGGGATTAAGTACCTCCTCACTACTTTGGGATGTTGTGACTTGTGACTGAGTTAAGGAAAGAAAAATCTGTCAGAAAATAACAAGAAGAGAGTAGTGACCACTGAGTTGCCTGTCTAATGGGAGAAAGAAACTTTACTATTGGCTCAAATGCGAGGAGAAAGTCAGATTTCCATGCTTTCTGCACAGAAGAATGCATTCTAGAAAACTATGTCAGATAATTTATCAAGAGTCTGAGAGCAATGGCCTTAGCAAGATGTTTACTTATCTGTAACAGCACTGGAGTCTTGCATTTTGAAGAGAAATCTCAAGATTTCAGAGCTTTTGACTTTTGGGTGATCTTGTTCTTAGACAGTTCAGTTGAGACCAATTTTAATATAGAAAGATAATTCAATTATCTACCTCTCTAGGTTTACTTCAGTGAGTGTGGCAGGGATCAATGAAAAGAGGCTTTTCCATTTTGGCTTTAGCAGGTCTGTGGGTGTTCCAGCTCTCCAAGTTATTATAAGCACTTGGTCTCGAGGCTGGACACTAGGTGTTCCCGAGGGCCAGGAGCTGACAGTACTCTGCTTCCATACATTCTAGTAGCTTGTTTTACTTGGTTCAGATTGAGAGAATATTGTAAGCATCTCATAGTCTCTAAGTTGTCCAACATAC
>RJWM01042942.1:0-14067 GCA_004363535.1 Dasyprocta punctata
GTACTCAATTAATAATTAATAAAAGTAATAATTCAATGTATAATGTATATAATGACGGAAGAGACTCAGCTGCACTGAGGTCGGCTTTGTTTTGCTGAAGTTTTCGGCCTCTCCACAGATGACCACTCAGTTTCCTTCTGCTCCTCTTCTGGGGATGCTTCAGCCTCTGTAAGTTAAATGTTATTTTAACTACATGCTTTAAAAATAAATGGCTTATTTAATCCCAGCATTGTGAGTTCAAGGCCTGCTTAGGCTACAACATGAGAGCAAGGCCGGCCTGAGCTACATAGTGAGACCCTGCCTCAAGAAACTAGGGCTGGGAGTTTGGCTCAGTGGCTTAAGCGCCTGTCTCACAGATGTGAGGCTGTAAGTTCGATCCCCAGTGCCCAAAAAAAAAAAAAAAGAAAGAAAAGAAATGGCTTAAATAATTGCTGAAATTGGAAAACGTAATGGCCCAATTCTCTAATAAACCTGTGTACCACTTCTAAATAATACGACGAAATTTTCTTCTGAAACAGTTGATGGTATTATACTTTCCCAGAAAGAAAAAATTTTGGTCCAGTCTTAGCCCATTCAACTCTCCAACTTGCAAATTAATGCATTAGTTTTATAAAACAGTGTGAAAATGAATTAGGTACTTGGTGTGCATGCTTGTGCGTGTGTGCATGCGTGTGTGTGCGTGTGTGTGTGTGTGTGTGTGTGTGTGTTTCTTAATCCAGTCTGGGTAGGCACTCACTAGAATTGATCATTATGTGCTCTGTCATATTGAATTACTAAGCCTTCTCAAACTGGCATTTTAAAATTTTAATGACAGACTTTTTCCCAAACAATGTTTTTAAAGAAAAGTCTAATTTTATTGAAAAGGAAAAACAGAAACCCAATTCACTTTCTCGTGTATTTTTTCCTCTGAAACTTTAGAGAAATTTTCTGTGGCATCTCTATGGTGGTAGAAGCTCAGTGAGAAATCAAGTTTAGAAAAATTAAAAATATAAATTCAAATCGTGAATTAAGTTACTCCTTTTTCTTCTTCCACCTTAGAAACTCATGTATACCTAGACTTTTTATCTTATTCCATATCTTCTAAGAATGACTGTAGCTACTTGATACCCAAATTGCATTCTAGTCTACTAAATAAGTATAAAATATATAGAAGTGCAAATACTTGCAAAAGTCCCTACAGAGATCCATGAATCTTTGTAGAAATGGAGAAGTTCACAAGGCCTTTACCAGGAGTTTCTCTCCTCATGCTGTATTGCCTGCCATGGCATAGTTCTTGTTATCTTGATTTTCTGTGTATTTCTGAAAATGAATGAGAAATACCTCTTCCTCTATGTAAGTCATATTCTGAATCTGGTAGATACTAGCTACAATAAGAGTCATCACACAAAAATAATTTTAAAAATACTGTACAAAGTAGGAATGTAAGGTTGGTTACATCTCACGCTAAGGGTAGCCTGCACTGAGATTGTAGACCTTTACTTTGAACATTTATTGCTATTTCTTTTCTTCACTGTTTAACAGATGGGTCCCTCCAGAAGAGCCATTCTAGTAAGATAGTAAAGATAGGATTTGCTTCAAAATACTTTCATGTATCAAAAAATCTTTGACAAAATACAGGATTTTTAAAAATCATTCAAAGTTGGGAACCATACATAGATCAATTTCCTGAGAAAATACTGAGGACTACGGTGGACCCCTGACTTCAGGGTTCTCAAAATTTTCTCAGGAAATTGAGGGGGGTAACATTCCTAGAGCACCTGCAAATTATGAAAAACAGCAAATTTCAGATATGGTCAGAAAAATGCCTGTAAATACGTATTTATATAATTTAAACCCTAAATATGCTGTCTCACACAGTGGTGCAATTTAATTTTAAAAAATACTGTATTAATAGAGCCTTAAAAGGTGCAGGGCATTTTGGTGGTATCTTAGGGATCTTAGGACTTTAAGGAGAACAAAACAGACAACACTCAAGATAGAAACCCGTTACGATGCGGGAATGCTGGTGCACAGGGCAGCAGCCAGTCAGCAGTAAGAACTGAATAACGCCTCTCAGATTGGCTGCTTGCAAACTTTCCACCAAAACAATAATTGCAGGGGATATTTACAATGACTGCAGAATTGCAAAGGTTTCCCGTGAACAATTATTGGTTAGATTCTAAAGAAAAATCCTTGAATGATGGAAGCTGTGAACACTGAACCACGACTTCACAGGAGTATACTGTATTTGTTTTTACTCACCTTATGGCATAAATTTAAACATACAGAATATATTTCAATTATATTATCCACATTTTTGTTTGTGCTTATCCACCTTATTCACTGAATCGGGCACCATGCAACTTCTGGTTCTTCCCCAAAGTCAAAATGACCAAAATGACCAAAGATAAACATCTTGAATCCATTCAGGACAACAAGGCTGCCAAGACAGTGTAGCTGAAGACACTCATGAAAAACAACTTCCAGAACTGTGCTCAAAGTTGGAATATTTTGAGGGGGATTAATGGCAATATGTCTCTTAATAAAACAATTTTTATTTTAAATATCACCTACTTAACCCTTTCATTTAACAATTACTGTCAAAATAGTCATAAATACAAAATTTTGAGTTATGATATTCAAGTAACAATAGGAACCTTATTGATTCTCATTAAGTGCTTACTAGCTGGATTGCATGATGAATCTCACTCAGTGTTTGTTAGTTTGTAATCAATACCAGGTAATGGTCACTACTTTTACCTATTTTTTTCAGCAGTGATAATTCTTTTTGTTTAATTTTCTCGTCTATTGTATACAAAGATGCAAAGTAACTAAAGAATAAGGAATCATGATTAAATAAATATTCTTTCATGAGACCAATTTTATAAGTTTTGGAATCAAGTCCTTGTTCACTATTTTCCATTGTATCAGTAATACCTGTCTTTTCTCTCCTTTTTTGCAGCAGTGTAAATGAAGCAATATTCACAAGTGTGTGTGAGGAAAAAGTATATGACTTCTTGTCAATTTGTGTTATGCAAATAAGTGGATATTTTATGTTTTAAGCTCAATTTTAGGAATCTTTTCTTCAAAGATGAAATTTCTGTTGAATGAGATTGAATATGTTGGGTAGGCAATTATATCATCCACCAGTCAGAATAGTTAAATACATTATAGTATAGATATAGTATGGTACAATTTCCTATACCTACTAACTAGAATAACATTAAGCTGGTGGGATAGTTAAAAGGTAGAGTGCTCACCTCCTATGAACAAGACCCTGGGTTTAATTCCCAGCATCATAAATATAAAAACATCATATTTGTATATCAAACTAGAAAAATCATCCATACATACAAATGAAAAAAATTCCAGTGAAATATTTGCAAATGGATGCTGCATTTTTAGAAAAATTAAACAGTATGATAGAAATTGTGTAAGTTAATAGATCTTTGTAACTGACTATTAGAGCATACATACATTTAAAACATTTTCTTTCAAGAATATTTTCTTTAATGAAAATGACTAGCGTTTGTTCTACTCCATTTCATTGTACTTTGCTTCAGTGATGTTCATACTACTATGTAGGATTTTTTGATGATCTACTCTAATTTTCTTTGAAGAATTACTTCTTTAATTTTCCTTTCCATTAGAGATAGTGGTATGGGCTGTATTTAATAGTACTTATTCCTTTGTAAATCACAGACAAAATGCAGGTCCCATACTGCAGAATCAGGGATAAAGATGAAAAGAAGATATTAGACAAAGGGCAGAAATTTATGTGTCTATATCATCACTCGCTCTCTGTTCCCTATTTTTCTCTGTCTCAACAATCTGTCCAACCATGTGCCATCGATATTCACATACACCAAGTTTCAACACACATTAATTCAATTGGACAATCCCTTTTATTCCTTTATTACCTCTTAATTTATTTAGTAGCTTTTTCAATTGCCTGTTCCAATTTTCAAATTTCCACTATTTTGTGGGTGGTAAAGTATGATGCTCCTCATAAAATTGTTCCACTGCACTTCCACTGGATTGAATTTTCTGGTTATATGCACATAAGAAGGTCCGTATTGGGATACTCTCTGCTCTTTCCCTGAGTCTTTTTTCAGTTTATGGATACATAAATCCAAATGTAGAGTGAATGTCTAAACTTGTCAGGTCTGTTATGGGACAGCCTGAGTCTGTTCATTCTGCAATCATGACTTCTTTTATTTTCTAACATCCTTGATAATTAAGAAAAGAAAGAGGGAGACAATGGTTGGTGATATTGTGGATTTCTGGGTGAGATACTGTGAGACTTACACATTTTTTTCTGATAATCAGTTCGTCGTTTCACTCCTCCTTGCCTGATTATCTCATGTATAAAGACAATCACTTTCAAAGGGTCAGCAAAAGAACGGAAGGCCCCCAGATCAGTGGGTTCTATATTATCACCATCACCAACCATGGATCAAAAGTACTTTCTTAAAAAATCAACTGCATCTATACTGAACATGTGCAGACTCTTTTTACTTGTCCTTATTCCCTAAACAATATGGTGCAACAGCTATTTATACAGTGTTTATATGTTATAATTAATCTGGTTATATGCCACATAAGAAGGTCTATAGGAGGGTGTGCATAGCTTGCACATGAATACTGTACTGTTTTGTATAAAGAAATTGAGATCTATGGATGTTAATATCCGCAAGAACTGTAACCCCAATTTTCACAATAATAAGAAACAACTGTATTCACATTTTGGTTCCTGTCGTTTCCTACATTTCAGTGAAATTCTTTTAGTATCAACATGCTCTGCCTTGATTTCCTGCTTCTAAACCCATAAAGTCCTCCCTAACATAGCACCTTTAAGACCTATATTCACTGTGCTTGTCTTTCCATTTGAAAAAGAAAGAGATTGCTTTATATTTATATGCTAATTATCTAAGCTACATTTTCTAGATATACCGCTGGTCCATTGACAGCTGCTTAATAAATGATGGGAATCCATGCCAGTGCATTCTTGTTACCCTCTTGTTCACCTGTTGCCATGAGGAGCACCTCCTTAATTCTGCCCATTGAGTAAAGTTACTGTTTCCTTCTTCCACTTACTTGTTCCACTTACTTGTTATCCATTCATGGAACAGATGTTTTCCAGGTTGAGTATAAACCCTCCATGCCTGAGAAAAGATCTGTAGGTCACATTGCCTTTAGTGTCCTCACATAACTGATCGTTGGAAGAGTCTCATTTAGTCAGATGGTTCCTCAGGAAGGTTTAACAAAAGACCTTAGGGCACAGCAGTCCCATGGTCATTTTTATAATTGACACCTCCAACGACCTCTCTAGTTGCATGTTCTTGAATATATTATTCTCACTTAGTGAGGAAAGTCTCTGAGTACTTCCTGCCCAGTTGCAACAATGAAATAATATAGCCCAAGCTACAGTGGGTTTATCAGTTCTCAAAATAACTGCATGATCTTCAGCAACACAGCGTCACTTACTACTTCACTGACTAACTGGCCTCAAAAATGGTGTTGCTATGGTTTAGATCTAGAATGCCTCCTAAAACTCTCATGTGTTCGAAGGCGGGGCTTTTAGGAGGTGTCCGGATCCCACAGTCGAATGTACTGTTAGAAGAGGGGTCCTGGTCAGGAGAGGTGAGTCACTGGGGTGTGACTTGGAGGGGTGCATCTCCCTCCTCAGCTCTTTCCTTCTTTCTCTGCTTCCTGGCTGCCATGATGCGGACAGATTTTCTTCAGTCAGGCACTTTCAATACGCCATTTCCCATTTGGAACTGGCTGACCATGGACTAAGATCGTGAGCCGTAAAAACCTCTCCCCCTTCAAGTTGTGGATGTCAGGCATTTTGCCCCAGTGAAGGGAAGGTGACTGAGGTAGGTCGGTGCCTTGAAGACTCATCAGGCTGTGTCTTAGTCCAAAATCCTAGTGGTCACAGATAGGTGGCAGTAAGAGACTTTCCCAGGCTCCTGCAGATGTGGCTTCCCCTTGCAGACATTTCACAGGTCATTCAAGAGCGCAGGAAGGCCCTCGTGGGCTTGACTGCAGTTTGGATTTTTTTTTTTAATTTTTTTTTTATTTTAAAAAAGCAAAACAGAAAAAAGGTAGAAGTAATACAGAATTTTTAAAAATGTAAGAAATCAACACTAGTCAATATATTACATACTGTTATCTGAGAAGTAGTCATTCAAGTTATGAGATCTAGGCATAAAAAATGATCAGACAATCAAACAATGACAACACAAACTATTCTTTCTGATGAACTAAGAGAATTAGTGGTATATTTATCTAGCTATGCATTCTGGATTTTTGAAGCTCAAAGAAAATAAGTTCTTGGTCAAAACTCCATTTAAAGTTAGTGTTTTTCCTGGTAGTTTTATGAAGAGAGGATAGTAAAATTTCCAGGTACGATATGTACTTTCTCGAGAGACTAAAAAATGCAATCATTTTCTCAGGCTCTTGTTTTGATTTTGGCTCTGACAGAGACAACTCATTTTTGATTTTCAGAGTGATATCTCCAATTGTTCTTGCAAAAGTGGGCCAGGGAATTTTCCAATTTACTATCATCCCTGTACTTTAGTTGGGTCGGTCAGTCCTCCTCTGGAGGTCACATGATGATCAAGCATTCTGTTCTAGTTTGGTCACAGGTGGTGACATCAGCATTATAACATCAATATAATGAATAACAAAGGATTTTATTCTAATAAATCAAATATACATCTCTTCAGATTTTGGAGATTAGTAAAATAATGTAAAGATTCCAGTGAAGCATAGAAATGCATATTAGACCTCATTCCACACAAGTGAAAAATTGTACTTGATTTCCAAGACAGGAATGAAATGAAGGCATCAGATAAATCAACAAGCAAATACCAGTCTCCAGCATTTATTGCACAGTTTGAGTTGTTGATCAAATTGGGCACTGTTAATACCATGTGAAATGTCACTCTCCTCAATGTTCTGGATCTGTGGTTAACCTCCAGAATCCACAACTTTTCTTATTGGTCATATTTGATAAGGACTTGCTGAGTACTAGTATCTACATGAAATAGATCCTAAGCTAAAATGAAATTTCTTTATGGCCTCCATTAACAACTAAGTGGATTTGGGTAACTGGGAGGATTGCAATCTCACAAGCTCAATTTAAAGAGGATGGAAGAGATGGGAGCAATATCCTCCCGATGGTTTGGACAAGGAAAGCCTTTTCCGGTTGGTTATCACATTTATTCCAATACTGTATTCTAGTAACAGTGGGACATGAATTCATTAATCAGTTCCAAGTCTAGGTGAGGCGGTACATGGTGCCCCAGTGGGCAACAGTACTCACAGTGTCTTGTCACCCCTTCAGGCCATTTATCTACACAAACACCCTTGACTTCATGTCAACTCCCAATAATTCAACTGCTTTATCTCCAAGGGACATAGATTAAGTGAGGTCCATAGTCCTTCCCAAAAGAGACTTCTGTGTATTGTGGTTTAATTTTTCTTTTCAGTCAACCAAGAAAGTGATTTATTCAGATGAAGCAATCAAGTTCTTTCAAGCCCATGGAGAATAATAAGATCACTAGGCTCTGGTCTGACTCTAAACTGGGCAGCACTCTGAGGAGCTGAAGCAAGAGGATCTCAAGATACAGTCCAGCCTGCACTACTTAGCCACTTAGCAAGCACTTGTCCTAAAAACAAAACAAAACAAACAAAAAAGGGCCTCATTCAATCCCTAGTCCTGGAAAAAAATAAGTGAACTGTAAGCAAACTGTACCTTCTTACACATGTACTCTCTAAGATTTCAGAAACACAATTTTATAGCACATCAGAAAATATTTTCATTGTCAGATAGCAAATTCTAGCAACCTAAAACTAGCAGCATAAACATTACAAAGACTAGGAGCTAAATTTTCCTGTTTAAAATGACTTAAGCATTTCTCTCTAAAATTATTATACCTTCTCTCTTCCTAGAGAAACAAAATGCCAATAAGTCTATTAGTCCAGCACTCCCAAAGAGGAAAAATGCAAATATCCAGATAAAGGAATAGCATCTGTTATACAGAATATAAAACATCAGAGTTGAGATGACTCTGCCAGAGTGAAAATTATAAACACAATTGTCCATGCTCAAAAAATTCTGCTAGCTTTTCACACTGCCACTGGAACTCAGGAAGGCAACACAAACAAGAGAGTCAATGTGGTTTTCTTCTGACCCAGTGTTCTTTGAGTGCTATAAGTTGAAGTCAACAGGGAAACTCTGCCAGGGGTAGCCATCAGGGCACCTTCTGTGGCTTGGGAAAGACAGTAGCTGTAGGAGAAAGGATACAGAGCAAGGAAGTTCAACATAAATTTCTTTTATAAGGAGTCTACTCTGAAACAACCACTTCAATGCCCATGTCAGCATTTAATTTTAGCTATCCTACCAACTTTTGTTGCTCTGCAACTTTCAGAAATGGTCACAATCTATTGTTACATTCCTATGGAGCAATTATTTATTTGTCTCTGTGTATCCCACCTATTAGGAGGCTCTGAACTCTACCAGGTCATCCCCACTTGGTAAAGGCCTTGATATAACCTTTAATTACCTGAGCCAACCCTGCTCTATTGATTAGTGGCTGGAACTGAGACTACCCATGGGTTCTTTGGAAGAACTTTTCTTTCTTATTCCTATTTTTATTGTTTTATGTTTGTTTCAGACAGTGCAACGATGTCTTTGGACCATCAACTTTAACTAGATCATGTCCATGCTTTATGTTCTTCAAAAGACTTTTGCTTGTTCCATTTGTTAAATTTTTTTGTTTCCCTCTTGAAGACGAACTGATTAGAGGTAGGGAATTTGGGGCAAGAACACTGTTAAACTGCACTCAGTTGCAGAACCAACTTTTCATTTCATTTGTCTGCCAAATTGTTTTATGGTTTGTTCATCTACTTTCTTTGAAAAATGGTATAATACAATCGCTAAGGTTCCAGATGTTGATCTTACATTTTCAGTACAATTCTTCATCCTAAAATTTCCCAGATAATATGTGTGACTTCAGATAAATTATGTAATCTTCTGCTTGAATTCTTGCTTTTAGAGTAGACACATCATCACAGATCATCCTTAGGACTAAATTCAACTAGTACAGACATCGTATTTGGTACCCATTGTGTGGTGGATATTTCATACAAAAGACACATGGTTAGATACAATGTTCACAATTTTCACATCCTGAGAATAAAAGGGAACCTATGACCAGTTATTTAAAGGGCATTTGAATCTAGCTCCAGTCTCTCAGCTCTAAGAGCTCATGCTTCTCATTATTTCCAGAGCATTATAAAATAAATAATAAAAGAGGAGCCATTTATTGATTGAATGATTACCTCAAATCCACAATTTACTGAACTATAGAATGTAGTTTGATAATAAGCAAGCAGACTCTGATTTTTGTTAAAGGTATTTTGATATTCTTTGGAAATATAAGAGTCATAACAATTAAATGTCTTCTGGTTCAATTAGCTAGTCATTTAGTCAAGAATACCAGATCAGTCCGGGCATGGTGTTGCATGCCTTTAATCCCAGCAGTCGGGAGGCTAAGACAGGTGGAGCTTTGTGAGTTTAAGGCTGGTTTGGGCTACAGCATGAGCAAGGCTTCCCTGAACTACATAGTGCCACCCTGCCTCAAGAAAAATAGGACCGGGAGTTTGGTTCAGTGGCTTAAGTGCCTGCTTGGCAGGTGTGAGGTTGTGAGTTTGAGCCCTAGTACCAACAACAACAAAAAAAGGAATACCAGATCATTAAGAAAAGTAGATCTTCATCTAGAATATTTGTTTAACATCTCAGTTACAGTGAAAGATACTTCTTTCAAATCATCACTGGAAGTAATTTTTACTTGCCCCCTTCTTTCTCAATGCCAGGTATTCCTCAAACCAGATTATCTTTTTTAATTTACTACTTACATGTTTTAAATGAACCGGAGCAATGTAAATGTAGAAATAAATGGATGTGAAGCAATAAAAAATTAAAGTCATGAACAATCCTAAACTCTAGAGTAACTACTGATTTCAGGGAACTATAAATATTTTTAAATTCTTTTGTTCCTGATTCTGGACATGCAGTTCAATTATATTTGTCCATACAATTGAGAGAAGAGGCTGTATAGAGCTTTATATGTACTTTAATTTTTATTTAAATCTATAATATATTCTATGCCATTAAGTCTTTCAAATTTATTCTTCAAGAGGAAAAGAAAAATTCAACTTTGGAGATGCCATAATTCATATTCTGGACAATCCAAAATTAATTTACATTTATATTTTTTATATTTCCACTCTCAAAAATATCACTATCATATGCATCTTTGTATGTCAATTTTTGTGTGAACTTCTGATTATTTCTGTAGATTAAATCACTAGTACTCATTAGAAGTGATATTCCTAGGCTCAAAGATTGAGGGTTTTCCCTTAAGATTTTGATGTATATTAGAAAATTGCTTTACACTATACCAACTTCTACTTCTTTAATAATTTATTTGGGAATTAATATTCTAAGAACAGTTACTGTTTCAAAGGGGAGGAATTCAAAATATTTCCACTCACAGTCCCTCTGAATTTTGGCTCCCACTCAGTGCTTCATTTGGTAACAGATGAGCTTCCATTTTCCAATTAAATATTCCCTTCAGCATTCACCAAGCCCTGTCCGGTGCCTTCCTCCACTTACTATCCCTGTGGTCTTGGACAATACCTCTTGAAGCCACCCTCTGTTTTTTCCTCTGTCGAATAGGTACCTTAGTAGTGCATTGTTGTGAGGGTAAAATAAGATTCAGGTAAGTAAGGTTCCTTCCAGAGTAAACCTGCCCTTTATGATGGCCGTTTGAATTAAATTAAGTATAAAATTAATCTTTTTTTTCCAGAGATCGAACTCACAGCCTCACAGGTACTTAAGCCGCTGAACCAAACTCCCGGCCCTAGTTTTTGGAGGCAGGGTGGCACTATGTAGCTCAGGACGGCCTTGCACACACGTTGTAGCCCAAGCTGGCCTCGAACTCACAACGTTCCTCCTACCTCAGCCTCCAGAGTGCTGTAAAATTAATCCTTAAAGGATAGCTAACATTTCCGTAATACCTGCTCTGGTTTGGATGTGATTCAGATGGGTGTGTCCCCAAAAGATTCTGTGAAGTGAGGCTATGCTGGCAGCTGGGGACCTTTAGGAGCTGAGGCCTACGGGAAGGTTACTGGGTCATTGAAGCACCACCCTCAGGGGGAATGCCTGGGGTTCTTGCTGAGTGCCAGAGAGGCCCAGGAGGACAAGTTGTCAGGAGAGAGGCCAGTCCCTTGCCCTGGTCTGCCTGCTTCCCCTCCAGCCTCACCATCTCTCCACGGTGCTGTGCTGCTGCCCCAAGGCTTTCACCAGAAACTGAGCTCAGAGCACTGCCCAGTCTTGGACTTTCAGCCTCCAAAGCTGTGAGCTAAATAAACCACCTTTCTTTATGCAGTACCCACCCTTAGGTATTTATCATAGCAGTAGAAAACAGGCTAAGATAGTATCTGTCTGTAAGGAAATGACACAGTATCTTTGGAAAAACTCCATAACTAAGTTGAATCAACACATAAGTCTTTCATAATTCTAAAACCTAGAGTATCACTTGGCATAAAATATATGCTCAATCAATACATTGCAATTGAGTCAATGTTACCATACCACTGTGGGTCGCAAATCTTTCAAAGCACAGGAAAAAATAACATCAGTATTTCAAATGAGGCCTGTAACAAAGGACTGCTGGTCAATATTTAAAATTTTAAGCATTTGTGGTTTCCTGCTCCTTTTACTAAAGAGGAAAGGCTATACCGGAGAAATAAGAAATACATATTCAAAATACACTCACCTTCTCCCCAAACCTTTCTATAATCCTTTTACTTGAACTGAATGGGTCCTTGTTTCCCAAATATATGTAGCAGAGAAAACAATAACTGTACGGGTGACCGTTCCTTTATACGTGAGATACACATTGGAAGTGACTCACAAGACAAAAATGACAAAATGAGCAAAAGAAGAAAGCTTTATTTCACATTACCTTTTATGAATATTGTAAATTTTTTAAACAAGGATAATTGTAAAATAAAACAAACATGATCCAAGGAACTGATTGCAGTCTCATTTCCACAAATGATTCATTTGGAGATGGTGGAAAATGAAGTTTACTTCCAAATAATTTAATTTCTTACACTCCCAACCAGTAGAATGAAATTTTATGCATTTTTTTCACTGAGAGTTTGCAAATTCTCAGTTAATTGAATATGAAAATCTTTCTAAAGTCATTTCTTGAAGTGTAAAACAGAAATATAGTATGACTGTATATCTTTACCTGAAATTTCTTACAGAAAATATGCATAAGATTCAGTGATTTTTATAAGTAAAACTGGTAAAAAGAACGCAAAGTTTTGAACACATTAATAGATTCTGCATTAAGTGTGTAATTAGAGAGTGCAGGAGGACTATTTCTAATGATACTATCTAGTGACAGAAAAAAATGGCATTTTTCATTATACACTTTTAGAAAAGGATCAAAAGTTTATGTTTTATAGGCTTTTAAAGTATTATTTTGTTGCAGTAAATGAATGTAGTGTACAAATATTCCACATTTGTGTGTGCACAAAAAATCAATTCATAAATTCTGCCATTCTTTCAAGAGCTCAAGAGTATAATAACATCCTGAATTAGCTACATGCTTGATATCACATGATCTCCTGTAAATCTAGTATTAGCAATAGACAATATTAACATCAGGTCTCTTGGAAAAGGAAAGACACCATTAGACCAGTGCATTATTTTTAATGTGAAATATGCCTGTGTACTTTTTTACAGAAAGTACAAAATTATTTCTTCCCAATGTGATTTAAAACATCGATTAACTTTTAAACTTACAAGCTGCAGAACCAGAAGCAAGCCAGCCTGCCTCCTTGGTGAGTCTGTGCGACCTCCACTGTGCAGAACCCAGGGGGAGAACTATGTGCCTTCTGCGAACCCTCCATGTTGGGGCGAGAGGCCGCAACCAGAAGCAAGCCAGCCTGCCTCCCTGGTGAGTCTGCGTGACCGTGCAGACTCCAGGAGGAGAGAAAGAGTGGTGTCCCATAGGCCTGCCGGCACACGGGCTATGAATCAAGGACCTCTCCCCCCACCCCCAGAGAATCCTGCCTGCCCGGAGGACCTGCTGGGTTCATGACAACTGGGCTACAAATACTTGTACTGCTGGATTGTTTTGCAGGCCTGGTGCCCACAGTCTCAGCATTTCTTGGGTAGATGACATTTTCTAGTGTGGCAAATAGGTGGGATTGTTCTCTGTCTTGTCATTGAGCCCCGATATTATTGTCATTGGTTTGCTTAATTTTGTTTATTTTTCGTTTCCTTTTTTTTTTATTTCATATCCTGTTTTTATTGGTTTTATTGTGTTTTGTTTTTGGTTTGTTTTTGCTATGCCTGATGGAATAGTCAACTATTCTGAAAGTAACAAGATACAATACAGTAGCTATTGTTTTCATAGTATCTCTGTCTGAAGTTCTATGCCAGTTCTACTGCTTTGTTTTGATTGTTCTGTTATCTTTTGTTGCATTTCACTATCTTTGAAATAAAATTTAAAAAAATTAAGGGAAAATCTTCCAATAGAAGGAAAATAATACCACATGGAAATATGAATCTATAAAAAGGAATGAAAAATGGTGACAACAGTAAATATAAGAAGCAAATGTTTTTAACTTATGAAAAAACATTTTAAAGGATACTTGCTTAATTAGAGAAACATTAATTGTAAAAATGTGCTACTTATAACAAATAGAGAAATAAATTTTATGATAGCAATAGTACAAATGACAACAGGAAGACAATTTTAATTTTTTACAATATATGTGAGTTATATTGTGATAAGCCAAATATATATACTATAAATCATTAGAAAAACTGAGGAACTGTTATTAACACAATAATGGAGATAAAATACAATCCCAAAAAATATTATATTAATATAAAAGGAAACAGGAACAGAAAAAAGGAGGACAGATAAAAGGGACAGATAAATTCCAATATGAGTAAATTTATGAACAACTATACCAATAAAATGCTAAATA
>RJWM01042943.1:0-14011 GCA_004363535.1 Dasyprocta punctata
TGTAGTGAGATCCTGTCTCAAAAATAAAAACAACAACAACAACAAAATCTAAAATATATAAGGGACTTGAAAAACTTAACAAAACCACAAGTAATCCAACTGAAAATTGGCAAATGATATGAATAGATCCTTCTCATAAGAAGAGATACAATGCCAGGCGTGGTGGCACAGTCCTGTAATCCCAGCACTTGGAAGGCTGAGGCTAGAGAATCATTTGGAAGTTCTAGAGGAGCATGGGTTACAAAGTGAGCCCAAGGCCAGCCTGAACTACATAGCGAGATGCTGTCTCAAAAAGACAAAAAAAAAAAAAAAAAGATACAAATGGCCAATAAATATGTAATATGCTCAGTATCACCAGCCATCAGAAAAATGCAAATTAAAACTACAAGAGATACCATCTCACCCCAGTTAGACTGGTTATTGTTAAAAATAAATAACAAATGCTGGTGAGAATGGTGAGAATAAGGAGCCCTTATATCTTGTTGGTGGGAATGTAAATGAGTATAGCCACTATGGAAAACAGTCTGGAGGTTCCTCTGGAGACTGAAAATAGAACTACCATATTCCACTCCTGGGCATGTAGCCTAAGGAAATTCAGTCAGCATAGAGAAAAGATTCCTGCATACCTGTGTTTATTATAGCATTATTCACAACAGCCAAGATATAGAATCAGTTCAGTGCCTGTCAACAGGTGATAGGATAAAGAAAATATGGTGCATACATACACTGTGGAGTGTTAGATGCAAAGAAGAGTGAAATCTTGTCATTTGCAGCCCAGTGGATGAAACTGGAAGATATCATGTTAAGAGAAATCAGCCTGAAACAGAAATATTCCATGTTCTGTCTCATATGTGGAAACAAAAATAGAAAAAGCAAAAAGTCCACCTGAAAGTAGAATAGTGCTTACTAGAGACTGGGAAGGGTACTGGGTGTCGGGAGTGGGTAGAAGAAGGATGAATGGATGTGACCAATGTAAGATATATGCATGTATGGAAATATCACAGTGAGTCCTGTGAATCTTTATAATTAACATGTGTTAATAATGAAAAGAGAATTGGAACAAAAATTTGTAAATGTTAGAAGGGAAGAAGGAGGAGGAGAATAATTTTCCATTTAGTGGAGGACTTACATCTATCTTTCTCTTTCATTCTTTTCTTTCTTTCTCTTTCTTTCTTTCTTTCTTTCTTTCTTTCTTTCTTTCTTTCTTTCTTTCTCTGCCTGCCTTCCTTCCTTCCTTCCTCCCTTCCTTCTTTCCTTCCTTTTTTCCTTCCTCCCTTTCTTTCTTTCAAGATAGGGTCTTGCTGCATAGTTCAGGTTGGCCTTGAACTCATGGCAGTCCTCTTACCTCAGCCATTTGAGTGCTGGGATTACAGGTGTGTACCACCATGTCCAGTTTTATCATCTATTTACTTATTTATTTATTGTTTTCTTGAGACAGGGTCTCACTATGTGGCTTAGGTGGGCCTTGAACTTGCAGCAATCAGTCTGCCTCAGCCTCCTGAGTACAGGTGTGCACCATCATGCATGGCCTTTCCTTTTTTTTTTTTTTTTTTGTGGCACCAGGGATCGAACTCACAGCCTTGTGCCTCAGACAGGCACTTAAGCTGTTGAGCCAAACTCCCAGCCCTACTTTTTTGAGGCAGGGTTGCACTATGTAGCTCAGGCCAGCCTTGCGCTCGCACTGTAGTCCAAGCTGGCCTCGAACTCACAATGCTCCTCCTACCTCAGCCTCCCAAGTGCTGGGATTAAAGGCATGCACCACCATGCCTGGCTTCAGAGAGATTTTAAATGTGCTTTTATTTAGGTATAAGGAAGTAGTACACGGTCATGTTTAGCCATGAGGCACTGTAATTCTCTGGACGCGAATTCACATCTTGACCTAGGCACTGTCTGCTTTAGCACACAAGCTACTTAACATTTCTGAGCTTCAGAGTTTAGTTTCTGCATTTGTAAAATGTATGTAATCAGAGTTCTTTGTTTTTTATGAGGATTGCATGAAATAAAAGGCTCAGTACACTCTTAGCAGGTAGAAAGTACCTGAGGTAAGGGTGAGCTGCTGTGTTTATTATGAGACCTTTGAAATATGTATAATGAGTCATTAACTTTTCTTTCAAAAGCCTCTGTAAAAAGCTCTTTTAAAATAGCTCAGTATTTGGAAACTTACTATATAGTAACTACTTTATGGAAAAGGCATAGTAGTATTTTGAGGCCCCCTTGCCCAGCCTTGCATACACACTTAGAAACCTGCAATTGTGGACTAAGTGAACCTTAAGGTCTGCACTGCTCTAGAGGAAGTATGACTTCTATAAGTCAAAAAATACATAGACTTCAAGGTTCACTTAGTCCACGATTGCAGGCTTCTTTCCTTATATTCTCTTGGTTGTATGCTCCTCAGAGTATTGGTTTCATTCTTAGGCTAGTGGCAGAATTCTGGCAGTAGCAGTCCAAGTCCTAGATGTGGTATGACTGGTTTAGACCTTTTTCTTAAATAAGTCATTTACACAAAATAAGTGAAATTATCCTTTTTTTTTTTTTTTTTTTGGTACCAAGGATCGAACTTACAGCCTCACGCCTGCCAGGCAGGCTCTTAGGCCACTGAGCTAAATCCCCATCCCTATTTTTTGAGACAGGGTCTCACTATGCAGTTCAGGCAGGCCTTGACCTCACTTTGGAACTCCGACTGGTCTTGAACTCACAAGGATCCTCCTGCCTCAGCCTCCCGAGTGCTGGAATTACAGGCGTGCGCCACCACACTGGGCTCAAAGTGAGTGAAATTATTTTAAGACCAATCAGAAACAGAATTGTGATTCTGTTAGGAAGTATTCTTTCTCTCTGCCTTCCGCTCTTCTCTTCCTTCCCCTCTTTACTTATTAATACTGGAGATTGAATCCACAGCCTCCCTGGGCGTATTGCTTTACCATTGAGCTACACCCCCAGATAATTTTATTTTGATTTTTTTGAGATAGGGTCTCTCACAGTGTAGTTCAGTCTGGTCTTTGAACTACCTGTGTAGCCCAGGCTGGCCTCAAACTTGTGGCAATCCTCCTGTCTCAGCTTCCGTAGTGCTGGGATTACAGGTGTGTACTACCACACCCGGCTTGTAAAACTTCTGTGGGCATGCTGTGCTTTAGAGCACCACAGTGATATATGTTTGGTTTTAGGGACTTGACTGAAGTCACCGCTTGGGCAAGAGACTGCCTAGATTTAAATTCTTACTCTGCCATTAATTAGTTGTATTACCTCAGTCAAGTTACTTGGCCTCATTATGGCTCAGGTTGCTTATTTGTAAAATTATGGTCACAACGGTATGCAGATTTTTGAGGAGTACAAGACTTAATATACAGAGAGTGTTTAGAACAGTTTCTAGCAGATATTAACCACATTCTAAGTGTTTGTCATGATGTCAATAGTGATGATTAATGAGCCAGCTGGGCTGGTTTCTAAACCTATTTGAGTTTAGCTTGTTATTATAGTTACATAATACCTGAACATTATTTTAAGTGATGTGAGGACAAGGGAAAAAGGATACCTTTTTGTGAAAAATAAGTTGAATATGTTTGAAAGATCTGATAAAGGTTAATGGCTAAAAAAAGTTCTTGTGGCCGGGTATGGAGACCTGAGGATATAGTAAGACCCTCTCTCTTAAAAAAAAGAAAGAAAGAAAAATCTTGTCAGATTAGGGATGGAAGACACCTCTGAAAAAGTTAAGGAGATCAGGTATTGTGGTGCACACCTATTATCCCAGCACTTGGGAGGCTGAAGCAGGAGGACTGCCGTGAGTTTGAGGCCAGCTTTGAACTATGTTGTGAGACCCTGTCTCAAAACACCAAAAATAAAAAATAAAAAGAAAAAAAAGCTGAAGCATAAAAATTTAGAATTCTGCTTCTGCTTTTTTTTTTTTCTTTGCAGCATGAGGGATTGAACTCACTACCTCACACCTGCCGGGGCAGGTGCTTAAGCCACTGAGCCTAACTCCCGGCCCTAGTTTTTTTGAGGCAGGGTCACATTATGTAGCTCAGGCTGGTCTTGCACTCGCATTATAGTTCAAGCCGGTCTCGAACTCACAACGCTCCTCCTACCTCAGCCTCCCGAGTGCTGGGATTAAAGGCGTGCACCACCACGCCCGGCTTGCTTTCTGCTTTTATAGAACTTCCCATGTATCTTTCCAGTACAAACTGGGATTCATAGATGTTCATCACAATTGCTGTTCAAACTGCCATTATTAGAACTTATTCTCTAAGAGGTACTGGTCCCTTATGAAGTATTTGGCAAGTATTTTATTTTATTTTACTTTATTTTGAGAGAGAGTGTTTTGCTGTGTCATCTAGGCTGGCCTTGAACTCATTATATTTCCTAGGCTGGCTTTGAACTCAGAGGGGTCCTAGCGCCTCAGCTGCCCACGTGCTGAGATTACGGACATGTGCCACCACTAGCAGTTTATGAATGTGTAGTACTGGGGATTGACCTCAGGGCATTTGCATTGAGCTACATTCCTAGCTCTTGTTTCCTTTTTAAATTTTGAGACAGGGTCTTACCAAGTTGCTAAATTGCCCGTGCTGGGCCTGAATTTGTAATCCTCCTGCCTCAGTCTCCCAGAGTGCTGGGATTACAGTCATGCATCATTGTGACTAGCTTATGAATTTTCACTTTCAGGTATTCTTCTCTGTCTCGTGGTATCTGGGATCAAACCCTCTACCACTGAGCTATATCCCCACCCCCTTTCATTTCTCATTTTGATATAGGGTCTTGCTAAATTGCACATGCTGGCTTCGATCTTGCTATTCTCCTACCCTAGCCTCCTGAGTAGCTAGGAATACAGGTGTGCACTACTACACCTGGCTCATGATTCCTTCCTTTAATGGTATTTTTAAAAAATAAATTATACCACTGGGTGTGGTGGCACACGCCTGTAATTCTAGCATTCAGGAGGCTGAGGCAAGGAGATCACAACATAGTGAGTTCAAGACCCGTCTGAACTACATAGTGAGACCCTGTCTCAATAAAAACCAAAGCAAAACCAAAAAAAAAAAAAAAAAAAAGAATTATACCATTATTAGTTCTGATAATCCCATCAAGGAGAGAACTTCTTTATTTCTTTTTAAATTGTGATGCATGGGTTTCTGTCCATCTATTGAAATGAGTAATATCACCAAAACCTGTTGTTGAACATTTATATTGTCATTTTTGTGTATTAAAAGTGGTGCTCTGGTGAGCTCTTTTCAAGAAGTCTTCTCTAATCAGTGTTTTGATCTGAGAATTTCCAAAGAATTCTTTCCCTCATTACTGAGGGCCCTGGATTTCAGTCTGGGAACCATTATAATACCATAAAAGAGAACATGTGGTATTCCAGACTGAATTTTGCTTTTGAATTTAGCTTTCTTTTTTTTTTTTCTTTTCTTTTTTTTTTTTTTTGCACTGGGGATCAAACTCACAACCTCACGCCTGCTGGACAGGTGCTTAAGCCGCAGACCCAAACTCCTAGCCCTTGTTTTTTTTTTTTTTTTTGTGGCACCGGGGATTGAACTCACAACCTCGCGCCTGCCAGGGCAGGCGCTTAAGGCACTGAGCCAAACTCCCGGCCCTGGTTTTTTTTGAGGCAGGGTCGCACTATGTAGCTCAGGCTGGCCTTGCGCTCGCGTTGTAGCCCAAGCCGGCCTCGAACTCACAACGCTCCACCTACCTCAGCCTCCCGAGTGCTGGGATTAAAGGCGTGTGCCACCACGCCCGGCTCTAGCCCTTGTTTTTTGAGGCAGGGTTGCACTATGTAGCTCAGGCAGGCCCTGCGCTTGCGTTGTAGCCCAAGCTGGCCTTGAACTCATAACGCTCTGTAGGAGACAACTTGAGCGGGTCCCCTTGAACGCAGAACAATTGTTGCAACTTTGATTATATGGAAACTTATTTCCTTATGTTGATGTATACAGAGCTGACTATGGTATTTCCTTCTCTCTTCAATTGGCTCTAAGTTTTGCAAATAAGGCTAGCTGAGGTACTGATATGTAATCTCTAAAGCCATCAGACAGTGTCCTGTTGCCTCTCATAGTGATCTGTATAAAATGTATAGGCACAGCGGGATGGCAGAGCCAGTGAGCTCCAAGAATGTTAATTGGGTATGAGCCTCGAGAAAGAGGCTATGAGTCCCCAGGGCATAAAAATTTACATATCAGAAGCAGGTGCTGCTCTGTAGTCTTTAAAGCCATCAGACAGCATCCTGTTTCCTCCCAAAGTGACCTTTGTAAGATGTGTAAAGCACAGCGGGATGGCAGAGCCAGTGAGCTCCGGGAATGTAGACTGGGGATGAGCCTCGAGAAAGAGGCTATGAGTTCTCAGGGCATAAAGTTTACATATCAGAAACTGAAGTGGCAGCCTCCTAAAACAATTCAGTTGCTATCTTTTTTTTTTTTTTTTTTTTTTTTGCAGCACCGGGGATTGAACTCACAGCCTTGCGCCTGCCAGGGCAGGCACTTAAGCCACTGAGCCATACTCCCGGCCCTGGTTTTTTGAGGCAGGGTCGCACTATGTAGCTCAGGTCGGCCTTGCGCCACGTTGTAGCCCAAGCCGGCCTCGAACTCACAACGCTCCGCTTACCTCAGCCTCCCGAGTGCTGGGATTAAAGGCGTGCACCACCACGCCCAGCTTTTATCTGTATTTTACAGAGATACCTTTCTCACTACCTTGTTAGCCAGCTCAAGTTACTCACGTAGTTCCTGCTATCCTCAGTGTCACTCATCCTCAAGCCACCTCCTTGCTTCACTAGTTAATAAATTCTGGGAGAGGCCACATGTCCTCACGAGGATTGGATTTAGGACCTCTTGGCTGCCCTTAACCTTGAATATGTCTTGGAATCTTTATTCTTGCTGTGGGTTGAATTGGGGATGGTAGATTGGAATTAATTTGCCAGGATTCCAATAACGTCTCAGTGGATTTATAAATATAACTTGTTGGATTGTGAGGAAAACTAGACAAAGGATTTTAGTACTTGGATTACCGTACTCATTATTTGGGATTACAATAATGCTCCTCCTACCTCAGCCTCCCGAGTGCTGAGATTAAAGGCGTGCACCACCACGCCTGGCTGCTTTCTTTTTCTTCTATGGGCCACTCACTGATTTTATTTTATTTTATTTATTTTTATTTATTTTTTTGGCTACCATAATGTCTCTTGTTTTCTTCAAAATAGTTGTCCATATCTTCACACTCACTGATTTAAAAAAAAAATGTTTAATATATCAAAAAGTTTGGATGTCCCAGAGGGTTTGCATACTAGAGTTTGTTCAGATGTGATGAGTTTTTCCAAATCACATGGCACTTTGAACTATTCTTTTTATAGCATTACTCATAAATAATCCTCCTCCATAATTACTTTTGCATTTGCTTTGTGTCTGCTACCAAACTCTTTGCTTGATGAGGACCAGAACTTCTTTATGGAACCCCTACATATCCTAACACATAATATGTATTTATTTTATGTTCATAGAACAAGTAAATGAGTCAATGTCTCTTTCTTCTATTGTTACTTGCTTGCTTTGTGCTCTGTGTGTGTGTGTGTGTGTGTTACTGGCGACTGAACCCAGAACCTTGGCACTGAGGTATAGTCCCAGCCCTTCTTCTTTTCTATTTTGAGACGGGGGTCTCACTAAATTGCTAAGTCGCCCAGGCAGGGCTTGACCTTGTAGTCTGCTTGCCTCCACCTCCCAGTTGACTGGGGTTACAGGTGTACACTACCACACCCTGCTTGGAACAAATTTTGTTTTGGGATGAATGAGGAAGAACCTGCAGACTTTGGTATATCCCTTTTATTTTCTGGGGAGAGAAATGGCATGTAGAATGGGCAGGATACAGAAAGATAAAGAGGAGGCTGGTGGCCCATAGACCTCCATACCTTTGTCGTAATGTCATTGCGAAGGTCACATGAGTTGACATATGCTAGTGCAAAGAACAACTAAAGGGCACCACTGCCATCACTGTTAATATCACCTTTGTGTAGCTTAAGAGAGCTGAGTTTGATGACTGTGGCACTAACTTGGAGACCTTGGACTCCAACATTTCCAAGCTGCTTGCTTTCTTTTTTTTTCTTTTTTTGCAGCACCAGGAATTGAACTCACAGCCTCACACCTGCCAGACAGGCGCTTAAGCCACTGAGCCAAACTCCCAGCGCTAGTTTTTTGAGGCAGGGTCGCACTATGTAGCTCAGGCCGGCCTTGCTCTCATGTTGTAGCCCAAGCTGGCCTCGAACTAACAATGCTCCTACCTCAGCCTCCCGAGTGCTGGGATTAAAGGCGTGTGCCACCACGCCTGGCTCCCAAGATGGTTTTTTTTTATCTGAAAAATGGGAATAATAATAATAGCATCTTATATCACACAGAGCAGTGAGATAATACATATAGATGTATTCAGGATTAATTAACCTTTTTCTTTTTTCTTTCTTTATTATTATTTTTTAAATTTTATTTTAAAGATAGTAAAATCCAACAAAACATAACAGAACAAAGTCAATCAAAACAAAGCAGTAGAACTGGTACAGAACTTCAAAGCAGGATACTAGGAAAACAATAGCTACTACTATAGTATCAGACCAAAAACAAAACAGCATAAAACCAATCAAAACAGAATATTGAACAAAGCAAAACAATTAATCAGAATAAAGCAAAACAGTGAGAACAATATTGGGCCTCAAAGACAAGATAGAAGGAAATCCCCCATATCTGCTACATTGCATACTGTCATCCTCCCAAGAGATGCTCAGACTGCTGGCCCCAGGCCTGCAAAATCAACCAAACAATACAAGCATTTAGTTGCTTTACATATCTTAGTTGCTATCAACTTAGCTGGTCCTCTGAACCAGCAGGTTGTTTTCTTTTCTTTCTTTTTTTTTTTTTTTTGTCATTTTGTCTTTTTGAGACAGAGTCTCACTATGCAGTTCAGACTGGCCTTGAACTCATTTTGTAGTCCAGGCTGGTCTCGAACTCACAATGATCCTCCTTCCTCAGCCTCCTGAGTAAAAACAGTTTTCTTAAGGAGTCCTGAGTTGAGGTTTAGTGTTGGAAAATTTTTTTTTTTAATATTTTATTAATAATAAAAGACAAGACAGAAGAGAATCCCCCATATTTGCTACATTGCCTGCTATAAAGAGATGCTTGGGTTGCTGCCCAGAGGCCTGGGCAAATCTACAAAACAAAAGTTGGTTGATGTTCCTTGGTTGCTATTAATCCAGCCAGACCTCCGAAACAGCAGGTTGCTTGGGGGGGGGGGTTGGGGGGGTGGTTAGTGTTTGTCCCCGATTCCAAGCCCACGCGCCGGGTCCGCGCGGGCCGGGCGGGGGTCCCGCGAGGGGTCCTACTCGTTCTCCTCCAAGGTCCTCATATCAGGACCCCAGAGGGCAGTCCATATTGCTTCCTGATCCATGCCTGCGCCGTGCGGGCCAGCAGTGTTGGAAAATTTTTGTAAGAGAATCTGTTTTGCCATCTTCGAAGTATAAACAATATCTTTATCTAGATTTTTCTCAAAACAATTTACTGCTACTAAATGCTCTATAATCCACAGATTACTTAACCACTTTCACAAAGACAAAATTTCTCCAGAAAATGTTTTCTTTTAACTGAACACTAAGTTTTAAACACTTTTCTTTGTCCTAAGTGCTGCAGAGAATTCAAAATATGCAGAACATCCATCCAAACCACACGTAGACTTATCTGTCTGAGACAAGAATTAGGTGCTATGGAAAGAGAAATGGGATACCTTGATGGTTAGGATACGTTTCTGCAGTGTTTGGACAGTATAGTCAGCTGCCACGTTCCCTGGCATATGAGTTACCTAAACCCAGGTCAAAAAGTCAGTGTCCTAAACTGAAATTCTCAGGGTGCTTTAAAACTTTAAATTAACATTCAAAGTACTACTTGCCATTTTGGTTTCATTTCAGATAGTAACAATTCAGACTTCCTAGCATTTGTGATTTATATCATCTTGTACTTTAATAAACTTCCATTCAAACAAACTGAATAAATAATAGGTACAGTTTTATTTCAAAAAGAACAATTTCCTAGCGTTACTATTTAGCCCCAGTAACATATGAACTCTTTAATTTTTGCCCATACACTGTTCTATTTAAATATTATTTTATGGTCTCTTTTTAAAATGTGAAGGTTGATATTTTCAAAGGCTGTGGCACAGATCATCTCTAATAGTTACATAGCCAGTGTTGTATTAGAAGGTGTGTTACTTCTAATCTAAATTTCTGTTTGAGGTTGGTGAGGTGGTGCATTCCTGTAATCCCAGCACTCAGGAGGCTGAGGCGGGGCATAGCCACAAGTCTGAGGCCAGCCTGGGCTATATAGCAAGACCTTGTCTCAAAAACCAAAACCACAACCAAAACCAAAACAAACAAACAAAAAGTAAATATCCATTTGCGAAAGTTGTCAGGGACAACTTTGTTTTTGTTGTTGTTGTTGTTGTTGTTTTGTTTTTTTGGTATCAGAGATCAAACTCACAACCTCACACTTACCAGGCAAGCGCTTGAGCCACTGAGCTAAACCCCCAGCCCGAGGAACAACTTTGAGTTTTATAATTACGGTAACCTCTACTTTTCTCTGATACATTTTGTGTCTCTTTTAATTAATAAAAAAGTCAAAAGGGACTGGGTGTGGTGATACAAAGCTATAATCCCAGCACTCAGGAGGCCGAGGTGGGAGGATTGCCATGAGTTTAAAGCCATCCTGGACTACGTAGTGAGTTCCAGGCCAGCTTGAACTACATAGCAAGGCCCTTTCTCTGAAACTAAAACATCATGTTATATCACATCAAATCAAATCAAATCCAAAGTCCTCCTTAGGGCTCCCAAAGCCCTGTGGGACCCCGCTTCTGACTGTCTCTCCGGTTGCCTTGCTTTTCTTGCTTACCAGCTTCTAAGCAGCCCTTGTTTCCTTACCCTGGAACCCCCTCCTCAGGGCACTTGCTCTCCATTCTGTGCCTGGAATGCTCTTCTCGGTGTTTCAAATTCTGACACATCTTCCTTAGGTCTCAGTTCACATGTCACCTCCTCAAGGTAACTTTGCCCGAATATAACGTAGCCTGCTCCCCACTTCCTTTAATTCGTCTGTCCCTCACTCCGTGTGTTTTTCTTCATAGAATCTGCTACTGTCTGAGTTGGGTGTAGTGGCACATACCTCTAATCTCAGCTTCTCTACAGGGTGAGGCAGGAAGATTGCAAGTTTAAGTCCACACTAGGCAATTTTATTTTATTGTATTGTATTTTATTATTTTATTTTGTCTTTTTTGAGACAGAGTCTTGCTCTGCAGTTCAGGCCGGCCTTGAGCTCACCTTGTAGCCCAGGCTGGTCTTTTTTTCTTTATTTTTTATTTTTTTTTGCTGCACCGGGAATTGAACTCACAAGCTCATGCCTGCTAGACAGGCACTTATGCCACTGAGCCAAACTTCCAGCCCTGGTTTTTTGAGACAAGGTCGCACTATATAGCTCAGGCTAGCCTTGCGCTCGCATTGTAGCCCAAGCTGGCCTCGAACTCACAATGCTCCTCCTACCTCAGCCTCCCGAGTGCTGAGATTACAGGCGTGCACCACCACACCCGGCTCAACTATAGGCAATTTTAGTGAGACTCTGTCTCAAAATTAAACCTGGCCATGAGGTGAACAGTTTGTTCTGTCACATATTCCCTGCCATGATTTGTTGCCTCACCACAACCAAAGTAAGGCACCAATTGACTATGAACTGAAATCTCCAACATAAATCTTTCATCTTTTAAAATAAAATAAAAATTTAAAAGGGCTGGGAGTGTAACCTAGTGTTAGAGCACTTGCTTCCCTTGGGTAAGGCCCTTAGTTCAATCTCCAGTATCACAAAAAAAAAAAAAAAAAAAAAAAAAGAAGAATTTGCTACTCTCTGAAATTATTTGTTTAATTGCCTTTTGTTTTGTTGAGTAGAAGGTAAGTTGTTGGTTCTGTTCATTAGTTTATCTCCAGTGGCTACAATAGGACCTGGAATGTAGTAGGCATTCAGTAAATATTTCCCGAATGACTGAACTTAATAAGGAAACTGAGTTTCAAAGTGACTCATTCATTTTCCTGTGGTCACAGGGCTGGAAAGCAGTAGAGCCACAACTAGAAACCCAGTCACAAAGGTCCTAGGATAGAGGTAAGTTTGTCCTACATGGTGAACAAATAGGACCATGAACTGGGGATTAGAGGGTGACAGGGAGAGTGGCAGAATTTCAGACAAGAGACATGATCAAGGCGAGGGTCACCATGTCAGGCTTTGTAAACTGTGACCAAGTGTGTGGCTCTTATTCTAAGCATGGTGGGCAGGTTATAAACAAGGGAGCTACTGGTCCTGCTGAACTCATCAGAATTCTCTGATGCGGGCACTGAAGTCTCAGTCTGCAACGATGCTTTTCTTTTTTTCTTTATCTCCCCTCCCCGCACTGTGTGTATACATTGCTTTTTTCTTTTTGAAGTGCTGAGGCTGGGACACAGGCCCTTGTGTATGCTAGGCAAGTGCTGTACCCTGAGCTACCTTATAGCCCCATTATGCCTTTCTATGGAGACCATTTAGGAAAAAGGGCTCTGGTCCTGTCAACTTCAGTACAGCACTTGTTAGTCACATCAGATTGGTCCTTCCAGCCAGGAATTCAGGTAGGATGATGGGTTTGCTTTTAGGGAAAGGAAGACAGCACATGCTGGGCTTTGGATGTGTTAGTGAAGAGGTACCACATGGCATCTTAGGTCTGTCCTTCAGTGTGCCTTGGCCTCTGATGATCATGTAACAACTGCAACTTGAAATTCACTAGGATCACCCTTGGCCATCAGTGAACTGCTCTGTTTGGGATACAGCCTTTGGATAAAGTTTTATTTGAGTCTGTATTAAAGACAAGGATATGTTCTTAGCAAATGCAGCTTCCCGGGTCGGAGAGCAGTTTCGCCACACATCTTTTGTGAGAGACTGAGAAGCCTAGGAAAGAACGTAACTAAGAAGGACTTAGCCCTCGTCCTTAAGAGTCTAAAGTCTGGTTAGGAAGATAATCTATAAATTGCAAGGTAATCGACACTACAGGGGAGTCCTGTGTTGAGTTCCTGAGAGAAGGCCCCCAAAGAGGACAGCCGCGTGCTGACTGAGTCTGGCAAGGCTCGCAAAGGGGCTGGTGTTTGGTTGGCAAACAGGATGGGTAGGATTAGGAGGCAGGGAGGGAGGAGTAAAGTTGTTCTGGTGGAGATTCTTGGCTAAGAATGAAAGTCATCCTCCTTCACTTGAAAAAAGAGTATCTGGTAGGTGAGAGGATAAGGTCAGGAGCTGTCTGAGAAAAAAACAGTAGAGCGTCGGAGGCACAGGTAGTATCTGTCTGCCTGGAGCATATCCAAGAAAGAAGGTAGGGAGAAAGAATTTCATTGGAAGGAAACTCTGAAAATGACTCTGGGCTCAGAATTTCCAGGTTTTCTGCTCATAGTAATAACTCAAGAGTAGAAAATGAGCAGACACATGAGTGAGTGACTATTTACTGAAGCATAGTGATAACACAGCAGCCGTGACTTCAGCAGTGCCTTGTCTGTGCCCAGCAGCTCTGTGAGATAGGTACTGTTGTTATCCTTAAATTACAGCTGGGGAAACTAGGACACAAGAAGGGAAAATAACCTGCATACGCTCACAAGTTCTAGGCTCAGTAGTGTTTTATTTTTTTGAGACAGGTTCTCGCTATGTGGTCCAAGTTGGCCTTGAACTCACAATGATCCTCTTGCCTCTTCCTGCCAAGTGCTGGAATTACAGGTGTGCATCACCTCACTCAGCTAGAGTCAGTGCGCTCAATGTTTTACTTAATGAGAGCCAGGTGAACCCTACAGTTTTTATGGTGAAAAATTCATACATATAGAAAAAATTTATGAAGAGTACAACAAACATCTGTGTCAGACATTTAGACAAAACACAGTTGTTAATGTTTTGCTACACATGCTTTATTGAGTATATTTGTGTGTCCATGCATTTTGTTACACTACAGTACTTGAAAGTATGCA
>RJWM01042944.1:0-14057 GCA_004363535.1 Dasyprocta punctata
GCCTGCCACGTGCCCCGTGGCTCCCTCCTGTCACCTGGAAGCGACAGGGTGCCTTCGGAGCCGTCTCTGGTGTTTGCCTCTGGCTCCCCCGCCTTTTCCCTGGAAGCTCTGGCCGGCAGGCGACCTTCTGGTCCTTGGAAGCTGCAGTGCATGCCCTTTGGACAGAGCCATCTTTCTGTCTCAGATCCCAAAATCTCAAATGATGACCTGAGTTGCGCCATTTGCCAAATCAGTGCATTTTCCTTAGCGAAACAGGGCCCACCAGCACGGGCCCTGCCCGCTGGAACCCTGTGCCTCTCAGCGGACTCAGGCTCGGCTGGGCCTGTCCCGCTCTCCTGAGCCGTGAGGTGGTCGGCACATCTGTCCCCTGGAGCTGAAATGAGAGTGGGAGCCAGGAGCCTCTGGCGCGGGCCGGGGTCCCTCACAGAAGGAGCCCCTGGGTGGCCCCAGGGCTGCCCGAGGCCCTGCACCCTTGCCTGGGTCTGTTGTTTGGAGCGGGTGACAACAAGCTGGGCTTGGCCCAGTGGGACGGGCAGCTGGTCCATCGACGGGACAGCCACCCTGCTCTGTCCCTCCTCCTGGGGCTGACCTGTCACCAAATACCGTGAGGATGCCGAACTCCGGGGTCACTAACAAGCCCCGGCACATGACGGGTCTCCCGGCTCCACTCTGTCCCTGCAGGGAAGGCGAGTTCACGGTGCAGGTCCTGGCCTTCAATGACGTCAGCGCCGCCACCCTGAGGACGCAGCTGTTCGTGGTGCGCCAGCCCTGCCAGCCACCCCCCGTGAGCAACATGGGGCCCCGGAAGGTGCAGGTAGGGCGGGGCAGTGTTGGGGCGGGGAGGCCTTCGGGGCCGGGCCGGGTGGCGCAGAGGAGCCCTGTCCCCCTCCAGCCTCAGTCGCAGTAGTGAGGCCTTTGTCACCGTGGCTCAGGTGTTCCGTGCCATTTGCTTCCAGGAGCTGGTGGTCCTCTTTTCTTTTTTCTTTCCTTCTTTCTTTTTCTTTTTTGATGACATGAGAACCGTGGTGTTTTTCCAGGAGAAAGGAAAATTTACCATCAAAATGAAAAGAAACGATCAACTGTTGAGTACCAACTGTAGGTTAGAAACAAGGGAATAGGGGATTCTGTTTTTGTGTTAAGGTTCTTGCATTGCTCGGAGGCCTGGATTGAAAGCACCCGTGTCCTCTCAGGGCACCCAGGCCTGGGGCGCAGCCTGGGAAGCGCCTTCTCCCCAGAGAGAAGGTGTGGTGAGGGCACCCTGGGGTGCAGGAGGGGCCAGGCAGGGCACGTACCCGCTTCGAAGCTGAGCCACGACCCAGCCTTGGTTCCTAATTTGTGAGATTTTGTGAGTCCAGGTTTGCAGGGCACCATGGTCGTGCATATCGTTGGGAGGGCTGGAGCACACATGCAACCGGCTTGGTGCTCTCAACACCCCTACCCCGCACCCTGACTCATTCCCCCCTGCAGAGAATCTGCCTCCCAATGCCTGCCGTCTTTTATTTCACTCTTTATTATCTGTAATGACTGTGATCATTATGTGTACCTAAAATGTACCAATAAAAATCGGATTTCCTTTTTCACCGGAAACTAAACTCAGGACCTTGTGCTTGCCAGGCAGGCACTGCGCCACTGAGCTAAATCCCCAGTAAAATCTGATAGAAAAAAAAATCATTAAGCCAGGTGTGGTGGTGCACGCCTTTAATCCTAGCACTCGAGGTTGAGGCAGGAAGATCGTTGTGAGTTTGAGAGCAGCCTGGGCTACAAAGTGAGTTCAAAGCCAGCCTGAACTGCATAGTGAGAGCCTGTCTCAAAAAATAGGGCTGGGGATTTAGCTCAGTGGCGTAAGCCCCTGCCAGGTAGATGCAAGGTTGTGAATTCAATCCCCAGTACCCCCCCAAAAAAAAATTCTTGAAACTGTGGGTTCCCCATGTGAGAGAAACCATGCCATATTGAAGTGAGTATGTCTGATTTATTTCACCTAGCACAGTGGTTTCAAGGTGCATCCATTTCACTTTTTAAATTTATTTTTCAGCTGATACACAAGGACAGAAAAATTGTACCTATCCATGTGTTTGGCTTTTTATTTATTTATTTATTTTTGCGGCACCAGGGATTGAACTCACAACCTCATGCCTGCCAGACAAGTGCTTAAGCCACTGAGCCAAACTCCCAGTCCTAGTTTTTTTGAGGCAGGGTCCCACTATGTAGCTCAGACCAGCCTTGTGCTCACGTTGTAGCCCAAGCTGGCCTCGTACTCACAACACTCCACCTACCTGGCACCCGAGTGCTGGTAGGGATTAAAGGTGTGCGCCACCATGCCCTGGGGGGATGGCATTTGGCGTTTTAATCTGTAGTGTTTTCATCTGAGTGTTCTCATTTATGAAACCAAGAAAACATTATTGATAATTCTATTGTTTCTTTATATTTTGTTTATAAAGAAAAAGGTTGTTGGATGTCTTTACTGTGCATATTTTTTCTGAGGTCTTTTGTGTATGGGGTATATGTGTATATGTGCTTGTTGAGAGTACGCTTATCATAAAACTGGGACTGCTGGGTTATAGCGTGACCACTTACTCTTATTGTTTTAAATAGTATTTATTTATTTATTTTATGGCATTGGGGATTGAACCCAGAGCCTTTGCACTGAGCGACATCCCCAGCCCTTTTTACTTTTTATTTTGAGATAGGGTCTCTCTAAGTCACTACATTGCCCAGGCTGGGCTAAACTTTCAATTCTTCTGCCTCAGCTTCCCAGAGTGCTGGGATCACAGGTGTGCACCACCTCGACCAGTTTAGAAAACTTGATCATGTGATGGGGAAGGAAGGGCAGCACAGTGTTAAGTCAGGTGCACAAATCCTGCATCCGTCACCAGGGTCCTCACCGCTAGCCCTGGTGGCTTCCCATTTTCCATCCGTACTAATAATGGGGCCGCACAGGTCTCTGCATCCATCCATCCTTCCGCTCCCTGTGGCTTCCCCATGGGAGTGATTCCCATGTGGCACAGAGCAGGCAGGCGGGGCAGCGCTTGTGGGACATGGACGGTCCTGCCACGCCTTGCCATGTGGCCTAGGCTGGGGATGCCCTCTGCAGAGCGCATGCTAAATGATGACACAAGTCACCAGAGAACCAAGACGCTAAAATTCCTGTTGGGGTGGGTGCTGATAGCCCTTAAAAATATCATTTCCTGACTCACTCCAGAGTTTTTCCCCTTTTTGATGTTTATGTAACTTTCAGGAGACAAAGGTCCAGGTGGAGGCAGGAGAGCCTGGGTCCCCTGCTTGGGACACCCTGACTGAAGGACACCCTGGCAGGGGGTAGGGGATAAGAGACAGCGCGTCCCCTGTAGCAGTGTCCTCTTTAGATTGATGTTCGCAGTATGTTTTCACACATCCATGAGCTAGAATTTTCAGCAAATTTTTTGTTAGGGAAGTTCTTAAGTATGAATAAAACCAGAACAAATCCATCACCTTCAAATTCTCACAGGGTCATCTCCTATGGCCTCCGTGCCCAAATGGGCCACTTTCAGCATCTAAAAAAACAAATATCTAGTGGGGCATATTGATGGATGCATATAATCCCAGCACTTGGGTGGCTGAGGCAGGAAGGTCGCTGTGAGTTGCAGATCAGCCTGGGATACTTAGTGAGTTCCAGGGCAGCCTGACTGTATAGTGAGACCCTGTCTCAAAAAACCAGCCAACCAAGAGTGTAGACTGGTGTAACCACTGTGGAAATCAGTGTAAAGATTCCTCAGAAAACTAGGTTTGAAGGTTCTAATCAATCTTGGGTATTTTCCCAGAAGAATTGAAAATATCATACCAGAGCAATATATGTGTTTATAGCAGCACAATTTGTAATAGCTAAATCTTAGAAACAACCTAAGTGCCCATCAACCATGGAGTGAATAAAAAGATGTGGTATTTTTATACACTGGAGTACTACTGTGCTATAAAGAAGGGTAAACTTGAGGATTTTATAGGTAAATGAATGCAACTTGAGACCATACTTATAAGTGAAATCAGACTCACATGTGTAAATATATTGTATCCCTAGTGTAAAAAACTGAAAGAGTAAATAAAGTCCAAAATGTCCAGTAGCTATCGTGAAAGTGAAAGGGGAAGAAACTGCTTAAAAGGAAAGAACAACTGGGATGAGGAAAAGGAGAAAAGAAGGGATAAGATTATATATATATATATATATATATATATATATATATGCAAGATAGATAATTATACTACTAATCTCTGTTCATAAAAAAGAATGGGTTGTGCTTTCATTGTTTGATCATATTTTCATGCCTCTATCTTGTAACCTGAGCAACTACTTTGAAGATGACAATACACAATATATTAACCATTGTTTATCTATTATGTTGTTTTGAAATTCTATATCATCATTTTTGTTTTTTTGTTTTGTTTTATTTTTATTTTTATTTTAAAGAGGATAAAACAGAATAAAATCAATCAAAACAAACCAGTAAGAGATACAGGACTTCAAAACATTACAAAATCAACAGTAGTTACCATAATGCCTTTTGATGTCTTCAAAATAGCTACAGATAACTTCAGGCATAGTAAAAATCAAACAGAACAGAATAGAATAGAAACAATAAAAACAAAACAATGAATGTGATAAAGGACTTCAAAACAAGCCCATAGTAAATCCAAAATTACTACCATAATATATTTTTCTATCCTTAAAATAGCTTCTCCTGCCATGGGATTTAACATAATCAAACAACACAAAAGAGAATAAAACCCAACCCAACAAAACAATGGAAATGGTATAGGACCTCAAAACAAGACCATAGCGAATCAGCAATGGCTGCAACCCTCAGAAGGAGACACCCCCAGATACCACACTGCTTAGAGATATCCTCTGAACCTATGATCAGACCACTGGCCCTAGGCCTGCAATGTTGGTGAAACACAGGCATCCAATTGCATTTCACCTTGATAGTTCTCATCACAGCCTGTGTTTCTCTGGATAAACTGGTCGCTTACGGGGGATGGGGTGGGAGGGTTTGGTACTTTTTGTTTGCCAGCCTGTGCGCTGGAAGGGGCTGGGGTTTGGCTGTTCCCAGTCTGGCCATGGCCCGTGCATGGCGCTGGTTCCCAGACTGAGCATGTTTGCTGGTGTGAATGGCCTGCTTTTTGTTTTAAAATAAAAATGCAAACAAACAAAAAAGCCCCAAACACTGTTTTTATAGATGTACATTTGTAGTATTTAGAGGCTAAATGTCATGATTTCTGAGAATGACTTTAGAATATTTTAGAAAAGAAAAATCAAGTAAATCTCTCTCATATACTGCAAATAATTTTTTTTTTATTTTGCTTTTCTTGTGGTACTGGGGATTGAACCCAGGAGGTGCTGGGCTGAATCTTCAAGGCCCCCAACACACCTTTTTTTGAGATGAGGTCTCACTGAGTAGCTCAGGGTAGCCTTGAACTTGCAATCATCCTGCCTCAGCCTCCCCAGAAAGTGAGATTACAGGCATGCACCACTGCACGTAGCTAAATTTTACATTTTTGACATTCAGAAGTTTAAAATTTTTATGTAATCAAATCTGCTAATGCTCTTTTGATATTTTTCCATTAACCTTATGCTTGGAAAGTGCTTTTCCCTTATGAGTATATAAGCATACCTACTTGGCTTTCCCACGTTTACTTTTGTGTGTAAAATATACGTGGTCTTTTTTGGGTGCTGCCCAGGGTTCAGCCCTGGGCCCATCCTACGAGAGCACAGGCGCGGCTCTGAGACGCCTTCTCTGTCGCCCTCAGACGTGGCGGTCTCAGCCCCTGAGGCTGGGGGTGACGTTCGAAGCCGCTGTCCTCTGCGACATCTCACGGGGCCTTTCCTACACTTGGAGCCTCGTGGATGCTGGGGGGTCCCCTGTCGCCCTGCCCGCTGCCGTCAACACCCACAGACAGACCTTCGTGCTGCCAGGCTACGCGCTGGACAGCGGGGACTACACGGCCACCGCCAAGGTCAGTGCGGGATCCTGGGGGCCCCGGGAGCCCAAGTCCTGCTCCTGTCGGGTGTGTGTGAGTGTGAGTGTGAGCGTGTGTGTGATTTTATGTGTGAGTGTGTGAATGTGTGTCTGAATGAGTGTATGTGTGTGTGAATGCGTGTATCTGAGTGTGTGTGAGACTGCTGTTTCAGTGAGTGCGTGTCTGAATGAGGGTGTGTGTGCGAGTGTGAATGTGTGTACATGTGTGAATGTGTGAGTATGTGTGAGCGTGTGGGATTGTGTGTATGCGTGTGAGTGTGTGTTGTGTGTGAAAAGAGCCCTCCAATTCTCCCGAGGGAATGTATTACAGCCAAGCCCTGGGCGATAACTGTGGCCCTGTCCAGCTCGTCCAGCAAGGTCTCCGCCCGTGCCCTCTGCCGGCCCAGGGTATCCGGAGAGGAACTGTTTCTGCACTGGGGTCCCAGACCCCAGAAAGGCCTGGCACATCCCCCCCAGGGGCTGGGGCCCCGTACTTTGTGATCGCTGGGGAAAGTGGGGCACGGTGTGCAGGCGCCGTGTCCCTGTGGGGCAGGCTGAGCGGAGCCGAGGGGAGCAGGGGCGTGGCCTCTGCCCTGAGAGGATGGGGCGGGAGAGCCGGGAGAGCCGTGCCCAGGTTCTGTCCCAGGGGCGGAGGAGGGAGAGGGTGGGGCCAGCAGCACAGGGTTCCCTGTCTCCAGGCAGCTCCAAAGCATCGCAGGGATTCGCACTGTTCATTGTATTCAAACTAAATTTAAAATAGTGGAAATGTTTTACCCCTGGCTTTTTTCTCTCCCTTTGCCGTACCCGGGGCTTTGCACTGAGCTCCGTTCCCAGCTCTTCTTTGTCTCAAGACAGGGTCTTGCTGAGTCACTGAGCTGCCTAAGCTGGCCTCCAACTCGCCATCCTCCTGCCTCAGCCTTCCACAGTGCTAGGATCACAAGTCTGTGCCACCACACCTGGCTAGGTGTCACCATTCTTCCGGGCTGTTCCTGACCGGGAATCCGGAGGAAGGGGGCTGCCAGCGTGGGCACGGGGTTCCCCTTCCCTCCTGCTTCCTGAGCATGAGGGCATCGAGTGCCACAGGAGGCAGGGATGATGGTTACAAAACCGGTCCAGCCCTGGCTCTAGTCAGCCTGGCAGAGCAAGGGTCCGCCCTGGGCCTGAGCCCTCCGCTGGCCCACCACCTGTTGGCACATCTCCGATACCCTCGCCCGTGGGTGTCGATGGGAGTTTTGATCCTGTAGTCGTTCTGTCGTCCCTGTTTCTATGCAGGACACTGGCCAGCAAGGAGTCACATGCAGCCGGAGGAAAGAAATCCAGAATGGCAGCCAGGCATGGTGGCACATGTCTGTAATGCCAGCAGTCTGGGAGGCTGAGACAGGAGGATGGCAACTTGACAATTTAGACAGACCCTGTCTCAAAGTAAAAATGCTGAACAGTAGATGGGGATGTAGCGCAGTGCAAAGGCTCTGAATTCAATCCCCAGGACTTTAAAGAGAAAAAAAATTCAGAATGAATTCCATGCCCCTGACACAAATGCTAGACTGTATTTTTTCAAACTGCATCAAGCTTTTAAAAGACCACGCTGAATGTCTTCTTTATAAAGTGTTTCACATTTGTCTTAAATTGTGTGCACCTTTCTTTGAGTCTGTGGTATGCTTAGGCATGAGAAAGAATTGAGCCAAAGGAAAGTAAAGAAGCCAAGGGAATGACCAGCGCCTGGAAAACTGTTGGTGGAGGTTGGAGGACTGAAACCTGGCTCACTCACGGCCTCTCATTCTTTGGGGTGTCGCCTGGGGTCTTTCCTGCTGACCTCAAAAGGGAAGTGCCGTGCCGACGCCCCTCTCCCTGCCCCTGCAGGTACAGATCCGGGGCAGCGTGGTGCACAGCAACTACTCGGTGGGCGTGGAGGTGCGGGCCCGGGCGCCCGTCGCTGTCATCTCGGAGGGCACCCACCTCTTTGTCCCCAGGGCCGCCGGGGCTCCCATCACCCTCAGGGGGACCCGGTCCTACGACCCCGACCACCCGGGGGCCACGCTCAGGTGAGGCCGCCGCTCAGGGATCTGGGAGGGAGCTGCTGTAGAATCCCCTGAGGTACCTGGACACCTTCCTGCGGGCTCCAGCCACCCGAGGGACTGTCCGGTGCCGCCTGATGGGACAGCCAGGCCTGTACCCCTGAGGCTCAGAGCCGCCTGGCAGCGAGGCACACAAATGATGGGCCATTCATGAACACGTAAAGGCATTAAAGCACATCTGCTTTCAGAAGCTCAACTGTTTCCTTTAGGGTCAGATCATAAGGTACTTTAGGAAGAAGGAGTAAAATGTAAATAGCTTTTCAGATAGTGTTTAACATATCTGGTAAATATTTGGGGCTGGGTGTGGTGGCACCTGCCTGTAATCCCAGGAGGCAGAGGCAGGAGGATGCAAGTTCAAGTCCAGCCTGGGCAACCTATTGACTTGAGACCGAGTCTCAGAAGAGATAAGGGAAGATAGTAATGTAGCCCTCTGTACAGGTATGATTAGGGCGTGAGGTGTAACTGCTGCCCCTCCACGAGCTCTGGGGGTATGGGGGTCCCACAGTCTCCTGCTGTGAATCCACCCCGACCCACATGGCCTGACCCTCTGACCGCATCCACGTGGGCTCCAGCCCCACCCCGCAGCCCTTTCCTGAGCTCCCACGGTTCACGGTCACAGACCCAACCTCTCATCCTCCTTCCCATCCCGCCTGGCGCGGCTCATCCAGCCTCCTGGGCTTGTGTACGTGATCCACCGTTACCGCACAGCAAGGCCCCTCGGGGCTGGGCTGTGCCACCCCACTGCCTTCCCGACCTGGAGGGAGAGCCGGCGTCCACGCTGTCCTTGCCCTGCAGGAGGGTGGGGAGGAGAAAGGGCCGCTCCCCAGGCACCCTAAATGCATCTCCTTCCTGTCTCGGAGGGCCCAGGGACGTGGCCTGTGATCCGGGCGGGGACTGAGCTGTGGCAGAGAGGACCCCTGCGAAGGGAGGGCAGGGGTCAGGCCGACGCGGGAGAGCAGGGCCCGCGTCCTCCCCTCCCGCGCCGTGCGCCGTCTCCAAACCTGGCTTCTCCCCCAGCTACCGCTGGACCTGTGCCGCGGCCCGCTCGCCCGGGCAGCCCTGCTTCGACGGCGCCGCCCCGCACCCGCTGGACACCCGGGCCCCCACCTTGGCCTTCGCGGCGGAGCGGCTCAGCAGATGCTGCGACCAGTTCCTCGTGACGCTGACGGTGGCCAGCGGGGGCCGCAGCTCCTCCGCGGCCCAGGTGTTCCTGTCCACCCGCGCGGACCCGGCCTTCAGGTGCAGCACTGCGGGCGACGGGCGGTGCGGGCTGGGTGACGGCCTGGAGCGCATGCGCACTGGTAGGTGGCCTGGGTGGCCGAGGTGTCCTGCGCGCAGCCCCTGGTCACGCCGGCCGTGCCCCTGCCCTGAACTCACACGGTGCCCGACCAGCATGGCCACGCGGGGCGCACAGCAGGAGTGGACGCAGCCAGAGGCCCTGGATCGTCAGACCCGCCCTCTCCCTTCCAGGTTCTTGCGCCTCGCCCCGGTCAGCCTTAAGGATACGGCCGTCAACTGGAACGATGCGTTTTCCCTCCGAGCCGTGTGTGACGCCTGTGGCGAGGCCTGGGGCCTCTCCTACTCCTGGGAGCTGTTCCGGGTCAACGCCACGGAGAGGAGCAGGGGCACAGGTACCGTGCAGGCTCCCCGGAGCTCCGCTCGTCCCGAGGGCTGAGAGGGCGTCGCGCCCCCTGGCGATCACCTGGGCTCACCTTATGCCTCCTGTGCCAGGTCACCGAAGTCGGCTCCCGCTACTGCCCCTCCTACCCCGTGTGCCGGGGCTGGGGGTGCTGAGGCTCGCTGTCCGGTGGCCCCGTCCCCTAGCACTGAGACGCATGTCCGGTCTGGGCTCAGCTACTGGTGTGACGGTGGCATTCTGTGTGCTAGTGAGCTGGCAGGTGGCACCCCGGGTAGCCCCAGGGAGGGCCGAGCATGGGGAGACAGAGGCAGCACTAGAGGCTGAGACTTCCGATCCCCACCGGCCACCGACACCGACAGTGCGTTCAGTCGCGCCTGTGTCCTGAGGGCTCCAGGAAGACCCCAGAAGGGAAGGGTTTGGAGACCTGGACAGCCGAGGCCCTGGAACCTGGACGCTACCCTCTCTCCTGCCCCTCCCCACGTCTCCCTGCAGTGTCCCCTGTCGAGAGCCAGGGAGTCTAAGTGCTTCCCGAGCTGTGCGTCTCTAGCACGTTCCCCAGACTTCCAGGGAAGACCGCGGGGACCCTGAGTTATCTCTGAGCGGGCAGCAGCACGGAAATCCAGGGGGTCTGGTGATGGGCGCCAGAAGTGGAGATAGACCCAGGAACCCAGCCCCCACCCACAGGACCCATGCCGCCCCCTGGAGGACAGAGTGGAGACTGCAGGACTTGGAGGCCCCAGGTAGCGCGGCCGCTTGCTGGTGGGGTCAGAAATCCCACTCCTTGGGGTCCCAGCTGGGGTCCGTGGGGCGAGCTGGAGTGGAAGCCGAGCTCCCTGTTCCACCTGACCCCGCCCAGACCCTCGCTTCCTCTACGCTCTGTTTCCTTGGGTGAGGGACAGGGACTCTGTCTCAGCCCGAGTCCAGTGGGGAACCGAGGGCGGGGACAGTCTATTCAGGCCCAAGTCAGGGCAGCTACCCAGGGAGAAAACGCAAATGCTAGTTGCCTAGGAAAGTCCAAGGTGCCTGAGTTTGTTTTTGTTTTTGTTTTTTAAGTTTTAAAAAACTTTTGTTTGCGACAGGGTCTTACTATATAGCGCAAAATGGCCTCGAGCTCATGGCAATCTTCCTGCCTCAGCCTCCCCAGTGCTGGAATCACAGGCGTGTATCACCACGGCCAGCCTGAATTTTTATAGGTTAAACACTACAGGGAGAAGGTGGTCACAGCACAGCAGCAGTCAGGTTGCACTGGCTAATGGGACACGGTGCATCCCCTAGGCATGCTGTTTTTATTTATATTTATTTATTTATTTTTGAGACATCCACTCACTAAGTTGACCAGGTGAGACTTGACCTTGGGATTCTCCTGCCTCAGCCTCCCTGAGTGCTGGGATGTCAGGCGTGCACCACCATGCCCCCCAGTGGCTGCACAGAGCATGCAGCGAGCACTTCTGGGGACAGCAGCTGTGCCCCCCTTTGCCCACATGCAGACGTTTGTGGGCCCCATGTCTCTGCAGCAGTGCAGTGTTTGTGTAAACCGTGAACTTTTAAGGGATGAGTGCTGCGGGTCTGGGTGCAGATTCTCACGAGGTCACGCGTACGTCTCAGTCCCCTTTTGCAGCACCGTGCAGCTTCTGGGCTCCGAGGCACTCATGGCCCCTCGGGAGTCAGCAGGGGCAGACCTGCGGGCCACCCAGCCCCATGAGGTTTCCCCGCCGCCGGACCCCCCACCTGCAGCCCGGCGCTGGCCGGTCCTCGCCGTCCCTGGGAGCATGTCCGTGGAGCCCACAGTGGGCAGCGACTGGATCCCCGCTGCTGGTGACACCGTGGCCCCACGGGGCCCTCTGAGGGGTGCCCCTCAGGGCCCAGAGCCGGCCACGAAGAGCCCCTCTGTGCAGAGCCAGCCCCCACCCCGCTCCACCCCTGCCCTGGACGGTGAGTACTACACACTTGGCCCTGTCCTTGTCACTGGACTCCAGGCTCCCTCGGGGACAGGGCAGGTCAGGACCAAAGCCTCCCGAGGTGGCCCTGATCGCTGTGTGGTTTTCATAGGTCCCACGATCTTGTCTCCTGCAGACTTTGAGGCCTATTACAGCGACATCCAAGAAGCAGAGCCGGCTGGCGGACGACGGCCAGGTGACTCCGCTTCTGTCTGTGCCCCCTTCCCCCCTGCCCTGCACCTCCCCAAGGTGCACAGCATGGCCGCCCGCCTGGCCGTCCTCCTTTGCCCCTTTCACTCCCTGTTCTCCAGCCCCCACGGTGGCCACCCGACACCTCCCGCACCTCTTCCCCTCCATTCCCCCTTCCAATACACCTGCCCTGCCTGTGTGAAGTGCCGCCCTGTTTAACTCCCGGGGTCCTGGGGCAAAGCTGCAGGGCCAGCTTACCCCGAGTCCCAGGAACAGTCACAGCTGCCAGCAGCACGTGGGTGACCACAGAGGATGCCAGTGAGTGACAGGACGGTCAGGGAGCCGCGCGTTCATCCCCAGGGGCATGGGCGACCCCTCTGTGGGTGACTGGTCCCCCAGAGAAGGGCGACGGTGAGCGAACCAGTAATCCCACTCCCTGGTGACAGACGGGTTGAGGCGGGTCTGGGCCTCAGATGGTTGCACAGACGATGACGGATCTGTCGGCTGGACAGGCAGACCGGTGACAGGCGGATGACAGACCCATGCAGGGAAGAGAGGGGTTTGCCCACCTGGCTAGGATCCTCTAGCCCGGCAGCTTGTTTGGCCCCTGTTGCGTCCTGTTGGTCCTGTGTCCTGCTGTCTCGTGCTCCGGGGTGGGGTGCGATCAGGGCGGCCACAGAGGACGTGCAGGACAGGCGGGGATACAGCCGAGTCTACGCCAGGTCCCGGAGACGGTGAGGCCCCCAGCACTCAGGCCATGGGAGACACCTCGGAGTGGTGGAGCGCAGAAAACCGGTGTGGGGACAGTGGCGGCCTCTGCTGGGGCTTCTGAGGAAGGCAGGACAGGCGGCAGCAGCAGTGGGTGCCTCAGAACCAGCTGATAGGCCAGCTCCTGCGGGCTCTGGGCCTCATCGCCGCACCCAGCCCTGCCAGCATCAAGCAGAGGGAGGTCCCCTCCCGGCATGGTGGTCACAGAGGGCTCACTCTGCCCCAGAGAGTTGGTGTCTCAAGATCTGGGCTTGGCTGGACCACTGCTGAATTTAAAAATTGGCTAAGCTGGGTGTGGTGGTGCACACCTGCAATCCCAGCACTCTGGGAGGCTGAGGCAGGAAGGTGGCAAGTTTGAGCTCAGCCTGAGCAGCTTGGCAACTTAGTGAGACCCTGTCTCAAAACAAAACTGGAAAGGGCTCAGGGTGAAGACCTGGGTTCAATCCCCAGCATGACCAAAAAAACAAAAACAAAAACAAAAACATCAGCCAACCTGGGGAGGGAAAAAAAAAAACATCAGCCAGCCTGGGGAGGCAGTCTCTCCTTTGCTAGAGAAATGTTTGGTTGTTGCTGTTTCTATTTTCGGTTTGTGTTTAGGATATCAAAACCTCACGGTACACAGAAATGTTTTTAAATGTGCCTTACACACACACGCATGTCAGCCTGAGCCATGCCTCCTCAGTGCTTTCCTTTTTTTGTTTTGTTTTTTGTTTTTTGAGACAAGGTTTTGCTATGTAGTTCGGGCTGGCCTTGAGCTCACTCTGTAACCCAAGTTGGCCTTGATCATAGGATCTTCCTGATTCAGCCTTCCGAGTGCTGGGGTTACAGGCATGCGCCACCATGCCTGGCGTCAGTGTAGTCCTCAGTGGCTCCTCCGGCAGGAGTTGCCCTAACTCACCAGTATTACATCCGCTTCCGTTCCGTGGCCTTGTTCGAAGTCTTAGACTGACCTTGGCCCCGAGCTCCACCCGGCTGTCCCTTCTCTCCCAGACGGCGTGGCCTCTGTCTCTGTCCCTTTCTCAGCTTCTGTTCCTGCTGCCAGAAGACGCTCTGGAGCACGAGCCAGGTCACCGCCTCTGTGTCCCCTTCCCCCCGGGGATTCCCACACCCACCCGAGCCTCTCCAGCTCCAGACCGCCTGTCCCTCTCCGCCACTGCCCCTGCTCCTGGCGCACACAGCCTCACCCTCTGCCACCCTGCGGAGCCCCCTTCTGCACGCTCAGCCGTGCTTCCCCCTCTGGGCTCGGCCTCCCTCCCCCTCGGTGTGACAGTGGCAGGGACTGCAATCTGGTTCTTAGATCTGGAGGGGAGGATCGGAGTAAATACCTGCGGAAGGAAGACGGAGGGAGGCAGGGAGGGTAATCAGACCACAGAGTACGGAATAACTGTTTCCGGAGAACCCTGCATTTTCAGGGCTGCTTTATTGCTTTGCTCATTTATGAATCTGCGATTGCACGTGGTTG
>RJWM01042945.1:0-14067 GCA_004363535.1 Dasyprocta punctata
TAGCATATAGTTGAGTCATATTTTTGATTATCAAAAGTGAATTCTTTGCTTTTTAATTGAAATTCATAAATCATTAGTATTTAGCATTTTATTGGTATAGTTGTTCATAAATTTACTCATATTAGAATTTATCTGTCCCTTTTATCTGTCCTCCTTTTTTCTGTTCCTGTTTCCTTTTATATTAATATAATATTTTTGGGATTGTATTTTATCTCCATTATTGTGTTAATAACAAATCCTCAGTTTTTCTAACAATTTATAGTATATATATTTGGCTTATCACAATATAACTCACATATATAGTAAAAAATTAAAATTGTCTTACTGTTGTCATTTGTACTATTGCTATCATAAAATTTATTTCTCTATTTGCTGTAAGTAGCACATTTTTAGAATTAATGTTTCTCTAATTAGACAAGTACCCTTTAAAATGTTTTTTCATAAGTTAAAAACATTTGCTTCTAATATTTACTGTTGTCACCATTTTTCATTCCTTTTTATAGATTCATATTTCCATGTGGTATTATTTTCCTTCTATTGGAAGACTTTCCCTTAATATTTTTTTTAAATTTTATTTCAAAGATAGTGAAATGCAACAAAAGATAACAGAACAATCAAAACAAAGCAGTAGAACTGGCATAGAACTTCAGACAGAGATACTATGAAAACAATAGCTACTATATTGTATCTTGTTACTTTCAGAATAGTTGACCATTCCATCAGGCATAGCAAAAACAAACCAAAAACAAAACACAGTAAAACCAATAAAAACAGGATGTGAAATGAAAAAAAAGAAAAAAAAGAAAAAAGAAAAAAAGGAAATGAAAAATAAACAAAATTAAGCAAACCAATGACAATAATATTGGGGCTTGAAGACAAGACAGAGGACAATCCCACCTATTTGCCACACTAGAAAATGTCATCTACCCAAGAAATGCTGAGACTGTGGGAACCAGGCCTACAAAACAATCCAGCAATACAAGTATTTGTAACCCAGTTGTCATGAACCCAGCAGGTCCTCCGGGCAGGCAGGATGCTTGGTTGGGGGGGGGGGGGTTCCTTGATTCATAGCCCGCGCACTGGCAGGCCTATGGGACATCACTCTTTCTCTCCTCCTGGAGTCTGCACAGTCGCGCAGACTCACCAGGGAGGCAGGCTGACTTGCTTCTGGTTGCGGCCTCTCGCCCCAACATGGAGGGTTCACAGAAGGCACATAGTTCTCCCCCTGGGTTCTGTGTGGTGGCAGTCACACAGACTCACCAGGGAGGAACCCCACATATTTTTGACAGCTTATTTGATGGCATATTTTTAAAACTAACATAAGGTTTAGCCATTTTTCTTGTTGTATGTAATTATATTTGATGTTTACTTATCTAGGCACAGCTTACAAAAACCAGCAAATTGAGGTAATTCATACCTGCAAACACTTGAATTGCAATGGTTTCACGTAATTTTCCTTTTTGAAATAAGCGAGTCTTCACAAGTACCTTCATAATGTCCTTTTCAAGCACCATTTTAAAGTAGTGACAGTTAGTATGTGTGCCTTGCCTGCTCATCTAACACGACTGTTGCAAAATCCATAGTATAGGGTTGCATGAGTATCTTCCTCATCTAGTGCTTTTCCTTTACTTAGAGCACAATAGTTCCAAATCGTGCAATAAAAACTATCATACTGACAGATTAACATTTTTAAGTATGCTTTCTTAGCAACACTAAGGGGTTCAAATTGCACTAACAAATTTTGGGAGAATTGCTCTTATGGTCAAGATTTCATTTCAGAACCAGAAGTTATCAGAATTCCCCTAGCAATGACTTTTCAAATTTTAATTTCACAGTGTGGGCTGCGTGTAGAGACCCCTATTTGAGGCTGGTGTAACTTAACTTGTGTCATCTGATTCTGATAATATTTACGAGAGCTATCATGAAATTCGACCTTCTTCTGAAACTTCCTGGTTTTAATTAATGATCAGCTTCTAGTTTGAACAGCAATTATTTTGCCTCCATTTTCACAATTACACTTATACATGTATTTAATGTAGGCAAGTAACATCTGACACTATCTTTAGCACAGTATGGTCATGACACAGTGTGTAGAGTTCGTTCGCTATTGCACAATTGTCTAATAAGCCATGATAAGAGCCAGAGCGGAGCAGATGTACCTGAGCTTAGCCTGGCATTTAATTGAGCGTATACACATGCGCCGAACCAGCGAACTCCCTTGTATAACTTCACATGAGGAGACATGTGCAGGTTTGAATTCAAAGAGCAATGTGAACAAAAAGCTTTCCTTCCTGATCAATGACACATTTATAGGAAGGTCAGATCCATGCATTTAAAAAAAGGAGCCACGACTTGAAATCTGTATGAAAGCAAGTTAAACCCAGTGCACACAATATGCCCCACAGTCTCCAAAGTACTAATGATTGGCAAATAGCACAGTTTCGGTGTTTGTTCTTGCTGGATATGGAAAGTTTTGGGTTTTTTGTTTTGTTTTGGTGGCAACTTTTGAAAGAAATGAACTACTGTTTTAATTGAATTCAATGTGAAGCTTTCTGAGGTTTCACGGAAAGCAGTTTGAAAGATTGCAAAAATTGTCCACTTCAATTTAAGACCTACTCAATCTGTTGGGCTTGTGGTTTCCCTGTAGAAATGACTTCCTGAGAAAGCGAAAGGAAATGGAAGGAAAAGCGGGTAACTGAGAAGGGAAAGGCGGAAAGGAGAAGAGAGCAGGAGGAAGGAAAGTAGAAAGGAGAGGAAGAAAGGAAGAGGGTGAAAATAAGTGATGAAAGAAGGAGAGAGAGAGAGAGCAGGAAGAGGAGGATGGAAGGAAGAGAGCGAAGGAATGGAAAGGAGCAATGGAAGGAATAAATAAGAGGACCTGATCCTTTATGATCAATCAATTTTTTCACAGTCTGTGATCTCTGCTTCCACTAACCCTGAAGTTATCCTGCTCACCCAGATGTGCTCCTTGTAAAAACCTCTGCTCTTCCTCTTCCTGCAATTCTTAGCAGCTTCATGAGGCACAGTGAGTCTTCACTCCCAGACCACACAAGGGAAGAATGCGTGATGATGTGTTCATGGGTGGGCTTGTCAGGGAAGAAGCCTTTTTACAGAGTTGCAATAATAATGCCAATAGTGAAGATGACACTCTGTGTTTCCTAAATCTGTGACTATCAGAAATATTAAAAAGACAAAAGCTTTTTGAGTACCTACTATTGAAGAGTTAGTGTTAGAGACTGTAATGACAATTCATCAGGCACTGTGTTCCAGACACTGTGTTAAGTATATTCCACACATCACTTCTTTCAATTTTCACACAAGGAGGTACAAAAATATAATCTTCCCTTTCAAATCAGTCAATTTTGTCTTAAAGACTTTAATAGCCCAAAGTCAAATAGTTGGTAAGTGGTAGGGAGAGATTTCAAACTATAACTTTGTGTTTACAAAATTCACAGGATTAACTCTTAAATTTTATTTCTCTCCCCTCAAACCTATATACTCCAAGGTTCCCTGTATCACTCATCAATTCATTGGCTAGAGGTTAAATTTTAATGTGTTTTGGTATATCTTTGTAGGATGTGATTTTTTTAAAGAAATTTTTCTGTATTTTTTTCCTGACCATTATAATAGAAAGGACACAGAAACCTAACTCTTTAAAATGTTGACAGATTTCAAACTTTATTCTTTAAAGACAAGATTTTGAAATGATAATAAAAGGAATCTTACCTGCATGTACTTCACCAGAGAAAGAGTGGTCCTGAACACATTTTGATTTTGAGTACTCAAGTTGAATTTGTTAAATAATATCTAAAAGCGAATGAAAAGTAGAGGAGTTAAATGTCTATCGGTGGGAACCTAGAAATTCACACATGGCCATAGGAACACGGCTCCCTGCGTGTGAGCACACATGCACACTCGTGTGCACACAAACACATCCTTTGCAGTCTGCTTCTCTCTGACACACTCAGCTTTCTGACCACAAGATCCCCCTCCTTCCTGCTTCTCTAATACAGGAAGGACTTTTCTAAACGATCTCCTCACAGTAGGACATTGCCAAGGTTAGCCAATTGATCCGAACACTCCCCATTCTCTCCACATACCCAGCAGTGTGAGACACTGTGAGTCTGTTTTTTCCCTTCTCAGACATCCTTGACACAGTGGTTTGTAAGCATTTTCCACAGTGCTTCTTCTTAGGTAGCGATCGACCTCTTAAAATTGATAAGCAAGAGTATCCAATCCCCAGAGCTGCAGGTAGTCACTGCTCATCTATGTCAGTCCAAATTATAATATGGTATTTTGAAACTGGGAAAAGATTTTTTCCAAACCTCTCATTTGACAGATGAAGAAATTATGGCTCATTACAGCCCAGAGAGGTAACATGCTAGAATGATCAAGATTACCCAGAGAAGGGGCTGGAATGAGATTCCAGCACTACGGGCGAGCGAATGTATTCAGAGGTCCAGTACTCTGTTAAGCTGGGGAATGCCGCTTGCCAGGCTGAAGTGCCATCTTTACCACTGGTGACAGTGTCTGCAACCCGATTCTTCTACATTGGCTCTTTTATCAGACAACCGACTGGCAGCCACTTGAGCAAATGCATTCTGTGTCCCATTTTGTAAAATGGTTTTCTCTTTTCTTTATTAATCTGTGATGGATCTACTTTAACATTCATATTACTTTTGCATGATACACCCATGCTGTTTTATGAAAAAAAATTCATACTTTAGACTAGACTGTTATACAAATCTTGACACAACCAATGTCACTCACATAATGAATGAGTTAATAAAGGACACACAATGTTTGCTTTTCTTCCCCACTTTCTGCACATCCTAACTGAGGCAGTTACAAGTACACATAATACAGTAATTATTACTGTGCTCTATTGTCAAAATATATTGAAGGCTTAACAAAGACTGATGAGCAAATCTCAAAAGGGTTTAAACTGGAAGCCCTTTACTCCAGAAAAAAAAAGAAAAACTTGAAGGTAGACTTCTCACAAAATTCTTAGGGTTCTCCACTGAGAGAAAAGTCCCATAATAGTATTTTTCCTTCTACGGTATATTCTGGCATAGATGATTAGGATCCTAGGGCAGGCAATGAGTTATTAAGTAACTGCAGCTTGCTCCAATCCCTCGTAGTTAAAATGTATGCTTCCATCAACAACCCTAACCCTCCTCTGGTCTTTAATCTTCGAAGGGGATCTGATTTTTTTTTTCAATACTCAGGCCAGTATTTTTCTGGCTTGCATCCCAGCTTTTTATAGCCTGTCTCTCATACCCAGAACACTACTTTTCCTTCCACTTTTTAATACTGTCATTCTTAAATCCTGTGAAGGACAACCTGCTATTCTTCAAAAACCACTAATCCACAGTTAAGTAGAAACATTTTTCTCGGCTAATTAGCGTATATGGAAAAGGAATGGGAAAATGATCTTCAAAAGAGTTGCATTCAGGCAGATCGGAACTTAATTGTATTCAGTTCCTCAATCAGATACTAAATAATAATATTGCTCTTCATAGAAATCACAACATCATAGTATACAGATAATAACAAAATCAAAAATATGATGTGTGATCAAATTATACGTTGAAGTCTTTAGGTTTATTACCTTGAAAAACCTTCCCATTCATCTCCCTTGAAATACTTCCGATCACTCCTAACACACTTATCCAATCATTCTTCTCACTTTTGTGGCTCTGGAAATCTTCTTGTGAGTGTCTTTACCTGGTGTGATAACAACAAAAAATAGCAGATGCTGCTACTGAGTGTCATCCAATAGAAAGCCTTGTAAAATCACGACAGTGTGTCCTTGTTCCCTTTCTTTAATCTGGCACAGTAAGTCTGACTCTTCCTCAAAGTGACAACGGCCATGAAAGGTAAACATTTGAAGTCAGTTCAGGACACCACGTCTGCTAAAGACACAAAAGAGGACTCATGGAATAGCTTCCAAAAAGTGGCGAGAATGATAGGATAGATGTGTCCAATGTATGTGTATGGGACAGGGGTAATTTGAGGAAGATTCATGGTAGTGTATCATTTACTGCCATATATTTTTTAATTTAAACATTCACCGTATGTTTTAATCACACTACAAACTGGACAGATGGTCCTACACTTGTCCTCACTATAACTTTCTACATCCTTGCCTGCAACATCTCTTCTGTGCTTCTTCCCATTCACCAGCAGATACTTATGATCCAGGAACTGTCCATCCACAGTTATCCCAGCCTCCAATAGGATTCTGTTCTCTCTGCAAAGATAGATCCATCCCACCTCCAGAGAGCTCAGTCATTCACTATGGAGATGCAGCACATGCACTTGCTGACTAAATCTTGAGAGACCTTTGAATGCTAGCTGCAATTCCAACTTCAGACTCTGTCTGGAATCCCCTGCATCAAGAAACAAACAAAGACTCTGCCTAAAAGGTCCCCATGCATCGGAATAAATTTGCTCTCCAGCACGGCCTCCAGCAACCCCAAAGGAGCAGCATGGATAATAAGAGTCTGTTCTCCTCTACCCTCCTCTCAAGGGAAATGGTGGGGTAGCCAACCCCTGCCTTGGCTAAAACAGACAGAATTCTGATTCTTCTACTTCTCTGCACGATGTCTGTATTTCTTTCTAAAATTTGATACAAGTCTTTAGTGTTTTCGATTGACACTTAGCCTTGCTGAAATATCCATCTTCTCTTCTCTCTTCCCATGAAGTGATGCATCCTTGAAAATTCTAGGCATCTTCTAACTCCAGGCTCATTCCCACCAGTGTCTCCTTGGCTCCATGTTGCAACTGTCAGCCTGCAGAGCCATCCACCTGACAGGCTCCTAGGGAGTAGCAACTCCTTTCACACCATAGCTTGCATTCTATCCACCAAAGGCTTAAAATAAAACCCTTTTCTCAGACCTGCTCCATTCTGCATTTATTTCTCCCTCAGTCTAGTGTTCAGCCAGAATTTCACCTTGTGAATCTCCTGCATTGGCTTGGCCTGGTCTGAAATCCAATGACTTCCTTCTTCAAAGCTTAGACTACCCTTGGTTAGACTTTAGAACATACCTAAGAAAGAATGCACTGAAGGAAAATTGGTTTCTGAAACTTTGTAGGGAAAAAAAGTCCTTATTTCAACATTCATGTCTTATTTGGGAACAACTGGATGTGAGCAGAAATTTGGTATAATTTCTGCAGTAGGCCCTGCAAAGAAAGGAAGATGGTCTCACTTTCCATTTCTCCCCCATCTGCTGGGCTGTCACATAGATGTGATGACAGGAACCAAAGCAGCTCTCATAAAAATAGAGGAAGGCACATTTCACAGACGACAGAGCAACAAGTGGAATGCCCTTTGATTCTCAATACTGTGAAGAAGTATGGTTTTCAGTGCAAGGAACATAGAAAAGGAGAAAGATGGCATAAGGGAGAAAGTAGCCTTGTAACTTTTTCCAGCCACTCTTTTCTGGCCTTTGTAACAATAGGCAACACTGACCCCTAAGAAATGTTCTTATTTTTGTGATTTCATTTACAGTTACTGTTTGGTAGTCCCTTTCAACACAGAGACCTGTCTTTTAAAAGAGTAAGAGTTTTTCTTGTACAATTTCTTTCATAATTTTCTCTTCTTTATGGTCTGTTCTCACGTTTTCCAGAACTATTTATAGGATCTCCATAATTGATCATTCAATTTTCTTGCATTGTATTTTTACCCCTGCCTTCCATCGTCTATTCTCTTTATTTCAGTTCTAGGGAGATGTTTTCAACTGCATCAGTATAGTCTATTAAACTTTACTCATTATCTATCTAAAACTTCACTTCTTGTTATTGTTTCTTCTTTTAGAATCTTATCTTTCTTCATAGATATAATATCTTTGATTATTTCTTATTTAATTAACAAATTCATTAATCTAAATTGATGATCACAAATTGCAAATAATTGCAGGCCATGGTGGCACATGCCTGCAATTCCCAAACTTAGGAGGCTGAGGCAGGAGTAGTCGCACAAGCTTGAGGTCAGTCTGGGCTACACTGTGAGTTCAAATCCAACCTGAAGTACATAGTAAGACCCTACTTCAAATATCAAAAAATGAAATAAAATTATAAAAATAGAGTTATAAATATTTCTATGTACAACAATTGTTTGGAAATATGTATACATTATAAAATGGGTGGCTTGACTTAATTAAAATATATGTTATATTACATGCTTTCCAGTTTTTATGGTCAGAACTCTTAAAATCTACTCCCTTAGCAATTTTAAAGAATACAATATTTGATTATTAGGTACAGTCACTGTATTGTACAATAGATCTCTTGAACTCATTCCTCCTATCCGATTAACCCTCCGTACACTATGACCAACATCTCCTCAATCATCCCACCCCTGTCCCTGGTGACCACCATTCTACTCATAACATAAGTTCAACACTTTTAGTCTCTATGTACAAGTGACATGTGGTGTTTGCCTTCCCGTGTCTGGCTTATTTCACTTCACATAATGTCATGCTGTAAACAGTAAATAAGATTTCTGCTTTAAAAGGTTGACTAGTATTCCACTTTAGAGACAGCGGTATATAAACATAAGTAGATATAGATAGGGATCTCACTTTCTTGTTCATTCATCTCCCGATGGATTGAAGTTACCTCAACTTCCTGGCTACCGGTATTGTGGCCAATGCTTGGTAAACATGAATGGGCAGTTATGTGTTCAACATCATGGCTTCATAATTGCTGTATAGATACACCAAGAAGTGGGATTGCTGGATTATGCAACATTTCCTTTTGTAAGTTTTGAGGAACATTCGACTATTTTCCAGAATACTTGCACTGATTCACATTCCCAGCAAGAGTGTGCCAGGATTACCTCTACTGCACATTCCCTCCAGCATTGTTGTAGTTCATCTCTTTGCTAAAGGTCATTCCAACAAGCACAAAGGGACGTCTCATTATGTTCTTTATTCATGTTTCTAAGACTATTAGTGATTTTGAGCACTCTTTTGTATATACATTAACCATTTGAATGACCTTCTTGAGAATGTCTATTCAGTTCTTTTGCCTGTTTTCAATCAGGTTATTTTTTTTTTCTTCCTACCAAGTTGAGTTCCTTATACATCTTGGATAGTAGGAATTTATTATGTAAGTGCTTTATAAATATTTTCTCCCATTCTACAGGCTGTCTCTTCACTCTGTTGATTGTTTTCTTAGCAGTACAGCAGCTTCTTAGTTTGATATAATCTCATTCATGTATTTTTGCTTTTGTTGACCATGCCAAGGGGTTTGTATCTCAAAATACCATTTTGCAAGTCAGTGTCATACAGATTTTCCTCTATATTTTATTGCAGTTATTTTATACTTTTAGGTCTTAAATTTAATTCTTTAATGTGTGTTCATTTTTGAATATAGGGTATTACAATTTCACTTTTCTGAATGTAGATACCCAGTTATCCTAAGGCTGTTTATTGAAGAGCACCATCTCTTTTCCACCATGTATTCTTGGTAACTCCATTGAAAGTCAATTGATACAAATGCACACCCATATTTCTGGGCTCTCTTTTCTATTCCAGTAGCACATACTTCTGTTTCCATGCCACGGTTACACTGCATTCATTACAATAGTTGGTAGTACGTTTGTGATGCCCCTAGCTTTATTCTTTTGGTTCAAGATGACTTTGACTATTGAGAGGTCTTTTTTTGGTTCCATATGAATTTTTGGGTTGGTTTTGTGTTTTCTATTCCTATGAAAACATTCATCGAAGTTTTGACAGAGACCATATCTCATCTGCAGACTCTTTGAGCAGTACTGACATTTTTGTGATATTGATTCTTCAATCTAAGAATACAAAATGTAATTCTTCTATTTCTTTCATTAATGTTTCATGGTTTTCAGTCTATAGGTGTTTCATACACACAAATATACACATATATATGTATTTCATGATAAACATGTGTATATTTCAATATTAGCATATGGACATTCTTGCTACTGCATTTTGTATTTTGATTTTAGATCCTGAAAATTCACTGAATTGTTCTACACCTAATAGTTTTTTGATGGCATCTTTAGGGCTTTCAAAACATAAGGTAATGTTTCTGCAAAAGAGGAACAATGTGGATTGAAGGCCAAAATGTATAATACATATTGAGAAATGAGAAGCAAACATTCAAATCAGAAAGGGAATGAGGCAGGAGGGAGGGGGAAAGAAAGAAAGGACAATAAAAAGAGAATAGAAGAGAAAATGGAAACAAAACTTTGTCTACATCTGTTGAAATTGTCATATGGTTTTGTCCTTTATCCTGCTAAAGTGTTGCATCTCATTTATAGATTTTAGATATGTTGAACTATCCTTGCATTTTGGGTAAATCTCATTGATTGAGGTGAATAAGTCCTTGAATGTGCTGTTTAATTCAGTTTGCAACTATTTTATTGAGGAGTTTTGCATCTATTTTCATCAGGGATACTGGTCTATAACTTTTTGGTTTGTATGGTATCCTTGCCCAGACTTGACAGCATGATAATTCTGGCTTTACAAAATAAATTTGGAAGTTTTCCTATATTTTCAATTTTGGAAGAGTTTGAAAATTATTCGTTCTTTAAACATTTGGTAGAATTCATTGCACGAGTCATCGGTATTAGCTTTCTCTTTGATGGCACACTTTTTATTACAGACTCAGTCTCATTTGTTATTGATCTGTTCAGATATTCTATTTCTTTATGATTGGGTCTTGGTTCTTTGCTTATTTCTCTGAAAACATTATGCTACAGTCATTTTTAAACGTTATTTATTTATTTATTTCCTAAAAATTTTTGCTTTCCAGATCATTTGCCTTTTGTTTTCCTTTCAGATTTTCTCAATTATCTGCTGGCCTTCATTGCCAATTTTTGTATGTTTAAGAGTCAAGTATTTATATGTATGAGCATGCGACTTGTTAAATGTTGAGCCTTATTATAGGATGATTGAGTGACAAGCAAAGTTTTTGTGTGGGGAGATTTTATTAATTTTAGTATTTATTTATTTACTTTTTATTAAGGAAATTCTGATTTAGCAAAAAGCTCTCCTTTCTTCTACCTGGGTAGAGAGAGATCCTTCTGATCCTCTACTTTCTGGAAGACGAGATAGAGAGGCTTATCAATACGCAGATGTCAGTGCAATCCATTATCCTAATTTTAGCCCTGAACCTGACTCTATCTCTTGCTCAATCTGGAGTAACCAAAAAAAAAAAAATTCTAGTTCAATATCTAAAGAAGTTGAGCTTCATTTAATGAGGAAGAGTTGTAAATTTGACCACTTGGAGGCTTGGGAATGCAGCTAGAAGTGAGAATCCCAATCACCCAGCTGGGCTATTGGACAGGCAACCCAACGTGTTTAACTGTTCCACATACAGATTCATTGCATTCATGCTCATGAAGCTTTCATGCTTTACAAGGTGACTGGTTCCTCTTTTCTGAGTTTTTGCAGAGCAAATGCAATCTCCTTTCTTCCATATCCTCTTTTCTGTAGATGCCCAATATATGCCAACTCATCTTGCCTAAGTCAGATTCGGTCCTTACCCAAAAATTCACTGTCAACTATTGCCTTCCCTCCCATTATTTTCTTACATGTTTACATTGTTTGAAAAAGTCTTTTACTTTTACTGAACTTTTGAGAAGGAACTTAGAGAAACATGTATATTTATCATACAGATGAACTTGTGCACATTTAATTTACCTTTCTGCAAGTATGTTGTACATATTACGGTTTCTTTCAAATGGCAAATGCACTAATTTGTTATTAAAATTCCTTTAGAACTTCAAATACACTCCTTATACATAGGATTAATACATAATTAAAACAAATATAAATAGATGACTCAGAATGTTTAATGTTAGCTAACCTTTCTAGAAAATACAACTGTTATTTACAGCGTAAGTTTCAGATATGTATTTTTACAGAGACATACATTTTTATCCATTAATAACCAATACTACATGCATGGCTTTGTTTGCAAATTTGCTTTCAAGTGAAGATATTGTTGAACAAAGAGCCACACAGAACAACAAATTTAATTCTGCTGTTAAATTAACTATTAACTCTGCTGCTCCAGATCAAGTCCCTTGGTTAGTGAAAGAAAGTCATGTAACAACTGTTTGAAAAGCAATTTAAGGTATAAATCCAATGGAGTCTCTAGGAAAAGGTATGTCTGGTCTTTCAGTAAATTGTGTTCCTGAACCTCAAGTTGCTTACTCATGCTAAAAAATTGGAAGAAATGTGTCTGCTTCCCTGGAATGTCTGTCTCAATGCCAACTCTTGCACTGTTTTCCAAAGAATGGGCTTGGTGTTTGTTGAATCTCACTACGAGACGTATGTGTTCTCTGGTGAATAGAAATTAGTTTTAGAAAATGACACCTTGAGTTTAACTGCTATGTAGACTTTAAGGCCACAAATATTGAATTATCGTTGATGTTCAAACAATAGTGTTATGTCTGGGATCCAAATTGTCACCCAAAAGTTTATAGTGTTGAAGGTTTGGTTGCCAGCTGATGGGCTTTTGGGAAGTGATCTGATCATAAGAGTTCTAACTTCATCAAGGGATTAATCCATTGAGTTCATAGTTCAATGGTATTATTTCCAGGTGGGTCCTAATGGGATGAGACAGGCTACAGGTGATGTGGCTTTGGAATCTATACCTATGAACCTTTTGGGGGCTTCTTTCACCTGCCCCTACTTCTGTTTTCTGGTGTCTGGTTGCCATGAAACAAAGAATTTCCTCTGCCTCTGCGTCCCTGCCAAGGTTTCTACCTCACCACAGTCCCAGAAACTATGGAGTCAAGTGACTATGAACTGAAACGTCTGAAACCATGAGCCAAAATATCTCTTCCTATTTAAGTTGTTTTTCTCATGTAGTTTGTCACAGAGACAGAAAGCTAACAAATCTAACACACACTGTATCATAGACCACTAAAAATTTCGAACACATGCTGCCCATTGCTGTAATTCAAAAGTAGTTACTCTTATTTTCTTTTCTTTTGTCTTATATTTTTATCTTTGTGTTTTTAACTGGCTTCAAATCAATGTGCTTTATATTTCCATTAGCTCACTCATTGGATATTATTATACTTTATCATTCTTCTCTTATTGAATTGTGTTATTTATATTGGTACTCACCTTTAACCTCTGTCTAATTTATGCACTCCAGTGGCGTTCACTGGGGCCCAGCATTCTTCTACTCACCTGTCAAGACTTTTCATTTCAGGTAGCACGACATTCTTTGTTCCTCTAGGCTTTCTTTCTCAAATTGGCTTCTCACTTCCTCAAAGCTCAGTTTTTCATTCCAGTTGGAAAAAAGTCAGGATTATTTTTCAGACACTTGGTTGAAAACTTCACTCCTAAGGGAGTGATTTTCCTCTCAACTTGATGGCAGGAAATAGAATGCTGGGCCTGTCCAAAGCAGGAACAGAAGGAGCTGGGCCCAGCACCGCCACCAGTGTGTCATTTCTGATGAAGTTCAACTTTCCACAATGTAGAAGCTGTTTTAGCACATACAATTCCAGAGTCTACTCCCAACCTAAAAACCATGCGTGCTCTACTCAGTGTGCTTGATGATGTCAGGGCTTAGACTTCAATTCTTCCTTCTGGATGACAAAAATATCCCATTGCATGTCTGCAAACCCTGAGCATGTTAGAAACAAAATATGCACATCAAACATGCCAAGTCCTTGGGTAGGCCAATAAAGCTAATAGCTAGTAGCTGATAGGCTGACAAGGTGCAAAGAGCAGACGAAGAGATCAAGAACAAGAGGAGAGATTTTCTTTTGGCTCATTAGAGCCTCATGCCAAATTATGACTAAGTTATCAGATACAGAAGATGTTTGTAAAGTTCCCCTACTCTGGAGTCCATTGTTTCTAAATTCATTCTCCAGTTCTGCCACTGACTATCTGTATGACAGCGAGTTATTTAATCTCTATAAAGAACCCTCTCTTTGTCTCTATAATCCCATGATGAGTACTTTTGGAACTGACTCTGAATTTACTGAAAAAAAATATGCATAGAAATATAATATGCAGAGAAGAAAGCTATTGCTTTGTAAGTACTCAATACTTCCAGAGGTTA
>RJWM01042946.1:0-14052 GCA_004363535.1 Dasyprocta punctata
TTTTGGTTTCTCACATCAGAGAAACAATTCAGTATTTACACAAGTGTGTTCAACTTATTTCACTTAAGAGTATAGTCTAAATGTACATTTGTTTACCTGGAAATGTCTCAAGTTTATCCTTCTTTATGGCTGAGTAGTACTCCATTGTATAATAAAATCACATTTTCTTTATCCTTTCATTAGTTTATGAGCATTTGGGCTGTTTCCAGGATTTAGCTATTAGAGACTGTGCTGCTATAAATGTGGGTGCATGTATATCGCTGTGTATGATGCTTTTAATTCTTTGGGGAAGACACCAAGAAGGGGAATAGCTGGGTCAAATGGAACCTCTAGCTTTAGTCTTTTGAGGAATCTCCACACTGATTTCTACAGTGGTTGTACCAGTCTACACTCCCTCCAACAGTGGAGAAGTGTTCCTTTTTCCCCCACAACCTGTTAGCATTTGTTATTGGTTGATTTCTTGATGATAGCCATTCTTTCTGGACTGAGATAGAGTCTCAGTGTTGTTTTAATTTACATCTTTCAAATGACCAGTGGTGCTCAACATTTTTTTCATATATTTATTTGCCATTTGTACTTCCTCATCTGAGAAGATGCCTATATTTGGATTGGGTCTATAAGTTTGGGTGTATGATTTTTTTGAGCTTTTTATATATTCTAGATCTAAGGAGCAGTGGAACAGATTAGAAGATGCAGAAACAACTCCAAAAACACTCAACCACCTTATCTTTGACAAGGGGCCAAATATCTTCACTGGAAGAAAGATAGCTTCTTTAGTAAATGTTGCTAGAAAATCTGGCTTTCCACTTGTTGAGGACTAAAGCTAGACCCATATCTCTCACCATGCACTAAACTAAAATCATAATGGATCAAAGATCTAAATATTAAAGCAGAAACATTAAATCTTCTGGAAGATAGAATAGGTAGAACTTTTGAAGAAATAGATGTAGGCAGACTTTATGAATAAAACCTTGATCACAGGGGAACTATAACAAAGAATCAACACCTGGGATCTCATCTTATTTAAAAGCTTTTGCACAGCAAAAGTAATCACCAACAGAGTGAAGAGACAATCCACAGTGTGGGAAAAAATTTTTGCCAGCCACTGCTCAAAGGACTAATATTTAGAATATATAAAGAACTCCACCAATCTTGCTGGTACAATTTCATACCCGAAGAGGGCACCCTAACCCTGAAGACCAGCTCCGCTGCTTGTTTGCGATAGCCTGCCTGCCTTTCTTTCCAAAGGCAGTTTCCTTCCCCGCTGGCTTCTCAGGTATTTGCGTCCAGGGCTGAAATCGCCACTGTTCAGACTTATTTAATAAAACCACTTCTGAAGACCCAGGTCCCTGGGCACACTGGGGTAGAGGAGACCTCAGCTTTTTCCTTCCCATGGACTCTTGTTGGCTCTCTGCACGTTTGTGGAGCTGTTGCGTCTCAGCTGTGTCCACTTTTGTGTTGCTGAGTAACTGGCCCGCTATTTGGCCCATCCGGTGGGTTCCTTCAGCATTGTCTGCCGCAGCTGAAGGACTCAAAGCCCTCTCAGTGTAGGGATAATGCTGGCGTGTTCTCTGGAAGCCTCAGAGGCGGGTCAATGAGCCTCTTGTCTCTGCAGCAGAACTCCCCAGGAAATGCTGGCTTTAGATCCGGCTGTTTGGTCTCACTGTTCTTTAGATTTGACTGTTTAGGCCTCCTTCGCCCAGAGCAGCAAGTAGTGCAAAAAATAAAGAAATGGAAGAGCACTGTTTGCAGTGACTAGGGCTGATCGGACTGGGCTGTGTGTATCATCTGCAGGCTGGGACAGTGGGGACAATGGTGGCTCCCTCGTGCCTTTGGGAAAACTGCCCAGGCATAGGAATGCAGTTTAAAGTGCAGGTTAAGCCTCGCCACCCTGTTGTCATTGAGGAGCTATTATAAAGTTTCAGATCTCTACCAGCTCTTCTGCCACTCGTTAGCTATAGGAGTGGGAATGGGCCATTTATTTCGCTTGGTCTGTGTGTGGCACAATGGCAAGCTTACTTCACGGTAAAAGGCTTAAAGAACAGTGGCGTATTAAGGTGGGCTGCAGCCTACAATGGCATACCAGGTGCCCAGACAGGGATGATGGGGCCTGGCGCTGAGTTTGTAATTCATCAGCTAAGTGGCCACTCTTTCCTGATTTACCTGTCCCAAGGGAACATTTTATAACTTATCACCCTGGAGTGGTATCCCTGAAAGTTTGCACAACTGTGCTGGCAGCAGCCCAGTCAACAGCGGAAGGATGAAGTTAGTGTGGCCTCCAGGAGGGGGAGCTTCACTTTTGCTGATGTGCTCTGATTACCATCCTTAGAAGAGTGGATGGTTTTGGGACCCTCTGGTGCCCTGAGCTTGTTCTAAGGCTCAAACAGAAAAATCAGAAAAATGCTTTTTTTTTTTTTTGGGTTCACGCCAGGTTCGTGAGTTTTCTTGCCACTCATTTCCATTAAGAATCTATTAGGATTCCATTCTTTATAAAAAAAGAAGTATTTCTGATAGATAATAACTGTATGTGTTTATGAAGTACAACATGATGCTTTGATACATGTATCCACTATGGAATGAGTAACTCAAGCTAATTAACATATCTATCACTTCACATGCATTTTTTGGGGCACGAAAGTCTCATGGCAAATTTGGAATAAATGTTATATTATTATTAACCATGGACACATGCTGTGCAGTAGATCTCAGAAACTTACTACTTCTGTCTAACTGAACCTTTATTCTCTGACCAGCTCCTTCGCTTCCCAAGCTGACCCAGTGCCTGGTTCCCACCATTCGACTCTGCTTCTGAGTTTGGCTCTTTTAACTCCCACCTGTAAGTGAGATCATGTGGCATTTTTCTGTGTCTGGCCTAGATAATTCTGTCCTGTTTTCTTCCGTTAAGTTCTTTCTGCCAACAGCTAAAGACATTATTATCCAACTTGATTTATTGTACTGCGTTTTAACCCCGCCTTTTTCCCCCAGTGTGATGATGCCTACGTTGAGCACCCATGCTCCGATGTGAAAACAAGACTCGCAGTCAGTTCTGTGCCAGAGAACCATGCTATTGGGCATTCATCTCTCAGAAGCTCTTTAAATTTTATATTCAGGATTTAGAAGTAGCTTTTCTAGGAGCTAGGGCTGTAGCTCAGTGATAGAGTGCTTGCTTAGGCCCTGGATTTAATTGCCTATACCGCAAACAAACAAAAACAAATGAACAAGTAGAAGAAATAGCTTTTCCAAACCTCTAGTCACACGTTTCTGGACTCTCCTTTCATTTATACTTGCAAACCAATAGTTTTTGACTGAACATCTCTCTTTCTCTCATATTACTTTAATACTGTCTTTACTATTTCTTTCATTCTATCATTAGTTTTTCCTTCCTAACTTTCCCCTTTAGAGCTGAACATGGTAGGTCCCAGGTCCATCTTTCTAGGTACTGTAGGGGATGACTTTATCAAATTCTTTGCCACTGTTGTCCTGGGTCTCCATCTTTCCAGCAACAGACATGGGTGTCCTTGCTGTCTGATGCCCTGTGAGTGCACACCTGCCTTATTTTAGGTAGTACCCTACTCAAGGCAGCACCAACTGTACCAGTTAACACCTGCTGTTGTAACACAAAAACCCAAATCATTGGGGTCATATCACTTTCAAAGCTTGCTTCTTGCCAACATAAATTATAACTGGAGGCAGAGTTGGTGGTGATGGGGTAGGGGATCTACTCTGTTTAGTCACTCGGGTCCAGGCTGACCAGAGAATCAGGACATGGCCTACAGAGTCTCCAGAGCATCCATGCACACACATCTAACCTGTAGACAGAGAAGTAAAAGAGAGTGGATGACTCCAAAGGGCATTTTATAGGCCAGGCCTGGAAATGGCCTACCTCACTTTTGTCCACAACCTCACTGACCAAGAATTAGGGCTGGTGACAAGGAAAGCTGGGAAATGTAGTCCCATTATGTGTCTGGGAGCAAAGGGGCCTGGCTAATAGCGGCCAATCTCTGCTTTGGTGTCCATGGAGTAGAGACTTCTCTAAGGGCCTCTAATTCCAAGAAGTAGAAAGTTCTGCAATCTTCATCTTGCAGATGTGGAATTGGAGCCACAGAGGTAAGTCACATAGCCAGCCAAAGGTGGAGATGTTATTTGAACCCAGGCTACCCTGCCTTGCACTGCCAACCTCATTCTCCATCCAGACTGAGAACTTAGAACACAATTAAAAGCTAAATGTAAACTATAAAATGTGGCAAAGGTGACATACAGATTTTAAGATTAAAAATGAGAACTAGGGGTAATAAGTTAAAAAATAAGAAAAATAACCTATAACTCAGAAACAAATTTAAGAGAATAACATACACATTATTCAGTGTGGTAAAATATGGTAATTACAACACAGTCAGTGAAAATTAAAGTAGAATTTAGGAAAAAGGTGAAATGTTTATATGATACATGTAAACTGGAAAAAAGCATAATGAAGAAATGCAATAGTAGTAAAATATTACAATGAAATAAAAATAAGTAAAAGTGAAAGCTAACCAAATTAGCAAATTATTGAGAAGGGCAATGCAAGCTCAAGACTCAATATTCAGTCAGATACAATATGTCTAAGGTTCAACATAACTGAAAGAGAACTTTCTTCTGTTCCAAATAAAAAAAGGTAAAAATTAACAACCCCCCCAAAAAAATGTTAAATGAGGCTAAAGCATTAAAAAGTTACACTTTAGCAGATGAAACTAAATCTGAAACTAAAGCATTAAAAAAGTCAGTGGACAGAAACAAAAGGAGGAGCAACCTAAATCCTGCTCCTTCATTGCCTGCATCTGAACCCATCCTCTGTGTGCATGTGTGTGGGGGTCCTGGGGATGTTCTTGTGACTGAGATCCCTGGGGAGTGGGGAGACCTCGAGTCCTTCTGTACCGCACCTGAGCCCTGTTCTGTTGGAGTGAGCTGATGCCAGCAGAACTGAAAGGAGGAAGTTGCAGGCTCTGGTTCCCCATGGGAGCTCTGAAAAACAGAACAAATGGAACAGCCACCAGAGACCGGCTGAAGTAGCCTTATTGGAGTCTGGAAAACAGTCAGAGGTACACAGGCAGCTATGCACATGCCCAAATAAGAAAACAACCACATTGAAAACAGTAGATCTACAGGATTTAAAAGGCAAATGCATAAAAATAATTATAATAAATCAATGCTAATGGGTATGCGATGTATAAAGGCATAATTTGTGACATCAGTAGCCTGAATGGGAATATGGAGCGGTAGAGTTTTGTATGGTTAAATAGTACGTTTAAGTTGATATCACTTCATTACAGGATGTTGTAACTTTAGGATGGTATATGAAATTCACACATGCATGCTCATGCAGACACACATGCACATACACACACAGATCTACAGAATATGCACAAAAGAAAATGAGAGAGGAATGAAAATGTGCCACTGCTGAAAAATCAGTTAAGTACAAAAAAAAACAGTAATGGAAGAAATGCGACTGTAGACATAACAGAAAACATAGCAAATGGCAGATGCAGTGCCTTCTGTATCCATCATTATTTTAAATGTGAATGAATTAAACTCCCCAGTCAAAAGCAGCACTCGTTAGAATGGAACATGATCCCATAAAATGCTGTCCACGAGAGACTTACTTTAGATGTGGAGACGCATGCATGTTGAAAGTGAAGGGCGGAGCAAGATATTCCATGCAAATAGTAAGGGGCATCTATATGAATATCAGATACAATAGAGTTTAAATCAAAGATTGTTAGAAGACACAAGGATGTTTTGTAGTAATAAAAGGCTCATAACAATCACAAATGTATGTGTAGCAGACACCAGCTTGCTCAATGCATGAAGCGAACACTGACAGAATTACAGGGAGAAGCTGAAGTGCTCCAATAAGGTGACTGAGTAAGGGAGTGCAGGGACTGGTCAAGCCTCCTTTCTGATGGCTGCATCGTCTGATGTGGACAAGTGCAGTTTCCTGTGGCTCCTTGTTGCTGCTGACACTGAAGTCCCTGAACCTCATGGCGCTACAGCTGAGCAACTGGGCAGTGCCCAGCACTGAATCCCTGCCTGGGTTGCATCCTCTTGCTCTCCTGCTTGGAAAGCTAATCATTTCCACAAACCCTGTCCCCTCCAGGAAGCCACCTTCCCTCTCTCTTTCTCTCCTTCTCTGTCTCTCTCTTTCTTTTTTTGGTGCTGGAGATTGAACCCAGGGCTTTTGCAGTGAACTATATCTCTAGTCCTTTATTTTTTATTTTGAGTCAAGGTCTTGCTAAATTGGCAGAGGGGGCCCTGAAACTCATGATCTGGATCCTCCTCCCGCAGCCTCCCAGAGTGCTGGGATTACAGCCATGTGCCACCATGCCCAGCTCAGGAAGCCTTTTTATGAGCCAGGATTCTTGATTTATATCACTTGCACTCAATCTATTATGCATTTTGTCTGCAACATTGATTTAGCACGTCAATGCAATACTTCTTTATTGGACAGATGTGTTTATGTGTTGTGTATTTGTTTGGTCTTCCCAGCTACATCAGCAGTTCCATGGGGCTTTATATCCCTGGCATTCAGTGCTGAACCTGAGTTTAGAAGCTGAGTTTTCTGTTAAATCATTAGCTGTCTCCCTAAATTAGGCCCACATACTGACCTTGATCCTAAAGTTTGACCAGTAGAAGTATTGTAGATGCTAAGTTGGACAGACATGGCCAAGTTACTTAATTTTGTGAGCCTTAGGGTCCTTAATTTTAGGTTTGGGGACAATTTATTATGCCTTCATGATGTGTATCAGGCTGTGTATTAGTTATATACATTTATATATTAAGTATAATATATTTAATGTCCTAGCTTATATTTAAACATATATATATTTATATACATTACAATCACTAAAGCATAAGTAGAAGCATAGTATTCTTATTCCCATTTTTCACATGAGGAAACTGAGGCCCAGAGATAGTAAGTAATTTACCAAATTGCTCATTTCATAAATGGACAACTTAGGTTTGAACCTAGATCTCCCTGACTCCATTGCTTATTATTATTATTATTATTATTTTTTTTTTTTTTTTGTGGTACTGGGGATTGAAGTCACAACCTCGCGCCTGCCAGGGCAGGCGCTTAAGCCACTGAGCCAAACTCCCAGCCCTGGTTTTTTGAGGCAGGGTCGCACTGTGTAGCTCAGGCTGGCCTTGCGCTCGCGTTGTAGCCCAGGCCGGCCTCGAACTCACAATGCTTCTCCTACCTCAGCCTCCCTAGTGCTGGGATTAAAGGCGTGCGCCACCACGCCCGGCTTGCTTATTATTATTTTGATGACCCACAAATACCTTTTAGTCCTCTGGCTTCATTGTGCCCGTGGCCAGTTTAAACTTTCATCCTTCTATCCTTGTCTAATGATAGCTGCAGAAGGCAGATCCCAAAGAGGTCAACATCCTCACCCAGGACCTGAGGATGTGTCGCACTGAATGCCAAAAGGGAGCCTGTGGATGTGACTCAGTTAAGGATCTTGTGATGGAGAGACTATCTGGGATTATCCAGGTGGACCCAGTGTAGCCACAGGGGTTTGTAAGGGAAAGAGGGAGGCAGGAAGCAAAGTTAGAGAGTGATTTGAAGCTACTGAACTGTTGGGTTGAAGATGATAGGAGAGGCAAAGAGATTCAAACAGCTCTTAGAAACTGGAAGACTTGAGGGCCTGACTTCTCCCCTGCAGCCTCCAGGAGAGAGAATTGTATTCAGCTCAGTGGAACCCCCTGTGGTCCTGGCCTCCAGAACTATCCATCATTGGGGTTACTTTAAACCACTGGATCTGTGGTTATTTGTTACGGCAGCAGTAGGTCACCAGTGTTACAGTTCAGGTCTAAAATGATCCCCTAAAGTCTCACATGTTTGGAAGGTGATTTGATCATGGGGTTGCTGCCCTCACCAGTGGTTCATCCATTGATGAATTCGGTGACTAACTGTGCTGTTAGAAGGTGGGGTGGGTCCCTGGGGGATGTGACCTGGAAGGTGTATTCTCTCTCCCTTCCCTTTCTCTCCCTTCCTCTTCCCCGTCCTTCCTTCCTGACTGCTATGGGTTGAGCAGCTATCCTCTGCCATGCCCCTCTCTCATGCTGTCTGTGCCTTAGAGCCAGCTGGCTTAGGCTAAACCCACTGGAAACTGTGAGCAAAAATAAACCTCTTCTCTTTTAAGGTGTGGGTATTACATATTTTGTCCCAGCAACAGGAAAGTTACTAATACAACCAGTGTAAAGTGTTCTCCTGTTCTCCTGACCCTCTTGATGATTTGGGAACCATTTCTGTAGCATCCTCTCTCTTCCTTCATGTCATTCCCTCCTTGAGCAACCCTTCCTGGTCACATTGCAGGTCTGCTTTCCCACCCTCCTCCCATCTGCAGTGCACCTGCTTCCATTTATGGCCAGCTCAGGCATTATCTTATTACCTTCTAGGCTTCATGGTTCCCAGAGAGGAAAAGAGTTGTCCGTACACAGTCTTGGGACAGGAACAGCAGTGCAGACTAGGAGAACACTTAATGTTTGGTGCCTGAGTCACGGGTTGCACTCATTCAGGTTGAAGCTGTTGTTTCCTACATTCCCTGAGCTTTTCATATCTTCCTAGTGCAAAAGACATTATGAGTTGTTCTTACATCTTTGTAGAATGCCTGCCACTTTGTGTCATATAGCTTCTGTCTCAAAGGGGAAGAAAAATGCACTCATTCTCTCGAGGGAAAGAGTTAAAGACCAGGCTAATAAGGAGAGACAGATGGAATTTGGAGAGAAAGATGGCAAATCCTATAGCTAATCTGATTAAAGAGCCACAGAAACTTTTCACTGGTGCATAAATAAAAAATGACAGTCAGTGTCAGCTATAAGATCCTCAGCAAATATTTGGGCTCATTATTTTATTTAGTACTTCATAGAAACGTTATCTGCTGCAAAGACAGCTGGGAGACGAGAGAGACACAGTGGTGCCTGACCATCCTCCATCCTCCGTGTCTCCTCACTAATATTTTTACAAGCCAGTGCTGTTGTGGTTGCCTTGATGTCCAGAATCAATTCAAAACATTAACTTTTCATGGTTATTTTGACTATAGGGAAGAGCTAGAAGTTGCACAGTGTCAGATCTGGTGAATAAAGCAGATGAAGACACACTTAGTATTTTTATAAGCCAAAATTGATGGCAACTAAGGTATATAAAGCAACTAAGCGCTAGTGTTTTTTTGTAGATTTTGCAGGCCTCTGTTCGGTACCCTGAATGTCTCTTTGCATGATGACAGTAGGCAATGTTGCAAATACGGGGGACTCTCTTTTGTCTTGTCTTCGAGAACCAATATGATTCTCACCATTTTGCTTTACTCTGATCGTTATTATTTTTCTCTCTTTTTTTCCTTTATTTTATATTCTGTTTTTATCGATTTTGTTTTGTTTTGTTTTTGGTTCAATTCTACTACACCTGTTGGAATGGTCAGCTAATCTGAAGATAGCAAAGTATGTTATAGTAGCTATTATACTCACATTATCGATCTTCAAAGTTCTGTACAGTCCTACTGCTTTGTTTTGATTGACTTTATTTTGTTATGTTCTGTTGTATTTTACTATCTTTAAAATAAATAAAAAAATATTTTTATAAGCCAGCCTTTCCATTGGACTGCACTCAACTTTCTTCATATTTTTGATCACCTCTTCCAGAACTGCTTCCGAAAGTGTAAAAATGATGGAGCAAGTGTATCTGAAGCAAGAGGGAATATTTTGATTGGGATTAATGGCAATGTGTCTTTTATTGTAATAAAATTTACTTATTCAGACAATCATTGTATATTTTGATCATACTCTTACCTCTTAAATTCAACATGGCTGTGCTGTGAACCCTCAAAGCTTCCTTTAATGTTGATATATTTCTGGGCAAATATTGCAGCCATTGATTCTAAGATACATTATCTGAAAGCAGTGCGTGGGCTGGCTCCCATCACTACGTACATCTTGTGCAGCCTGACCACAAACAGACAGGAGCCACATCCTGAAGGAGATCATTACTGAACAGCAAGGACCCAGGTCCCCTAAAACCAGGACCTGGTGAGACTGTTACCATTGACTTTCAGGTATCCAGGAGGACTGGTGAGGTCTCATCCTCAGTTTGGGTAAACCTAGGGCAGTCCAAAGGTTGTCAAAGGAGGTAGGAAGAAAACTTGAATTTGCCCATTTGAGCAATACAGTCAGTTTCATCCCTTTGGAGCTGACCTCTTCCTCAGTTACAGAATGAAAGCTAAATCTCGCTTTCCTTCAGTGACTTTTCCTTAGCCCTTTCCTGGCAGAAGCTGCAGGGGAAAGAGTCTGCTCTTGTGACACGTTGTCCTGTTCACACACAAAATGATTGCTGTTTTAACTGCTCTTGGGCCTGCTTCATCTTCTTGAAGATCAAATTGCTTTCTCTTTCAGTAACTCCAACTCAGCTTTCTTACTGACCATAGGTTAACATTTTAATTTAAAATCTTTTCTTTTAAAAATGAGCGATTCAAGTTGTAAGATAGTAAAGCAGTCCAGAGTCTAAGCCTGTTGGTGTTGGAAGGGGCCTTAGCTGTCCTTTGTCTTGAACAGTGCTTCTGTCGAATTCCTCCAGGGATAAAGAGTCAGTACTTTGAATAGATTAGGTATAATGTATAAAGGAAAGTGCTTTTTAAACTGTAGAATACTAAAAAATATATCATATTTTATTAACATTCATAAAACTGTAAATTTCTATTTTTACTAACTTTGTTTTTGTAAACAACTTCATTGAAGTATAATTGACATACAAAAAGTTGCCAGGGATAGTGGTACATGCCTATAATCCTAGCACCTGGGAGGCAGAGGTAAAAGGATCACTCACTGTGAGTTCAAGGCCAGGCTGAACCACATAGCATACCTTGTCTCAAAAAACCAAAAAACAAAACAAACAAACAAACAAACAAAAAAACCCAAAAGACATACAAGAAGCTGTAATTAATGTTACATATAATAATAATAATAAAATAATGAATATATATAGTTTGGGAATAATTGTATACCTATGAAATCATCACCACCAGCCCAGGGAGACATTTACTTGTGTTTATTTGTTTACTGTAAAGGACATTACAAAAGGACACAGAGGAAGTCATGCCCAGAGTGAGGAATGGGTGAGGACTGGAGCTCCCATGCCCTGTCTGGACACCACCATCTCCTGGTGATCAGCTATCCAGAGGCTCCTCAAACCCTGTCCTCTGAGTGTATAGTGACCTCACCATGCAGGGTGAATGAAACATTGCCATGTGTGCAGATGCACCTGGACATAAAGATCTGATCTGATGCTGGTAGGCCAGTGGGGCCTGGCCAAGCAGTCTGTCTAGATTCTTTCCGGCCCCTCTGGGGAGCTTTCTTTCCTCCTGGGTGTGGGGTGAGATCCTCTTCAAGTGGAGTCTTCTGAATCATTATCAGACAAGGAAGTCAGAGGATTTCTTGATGGCCAGCTCCCAGGCAGGAAGGTGGCACAGGTTAATCTATTTTTAGTTCCTGTGACTGGCTTGAGGAGAAAGGGGAGCAGGTGAAAGGATGGGAGGACGGCAGGGAGAGATTTTTGCTATTTGAGGCTTAAAAACCTGATATTACAACAAAAGATGGTCCTTCACCTTTATTGCTCTGAAAGTATTTCAAAGCCACTTCAGGAACCAAGGACAAGGGATCAAATGCTTTTTAAAAACCTTATTGTTCCAGTCACTTAGGGAGTAACAAAGGCCAGGAGCCACGAGTGAACACCAAAGTGAATGTCCCAATATCCACTCAAGGCAGCTTGTGTTTTGCCTCTCCTGGGAGACTTGTGCTTTCCTGTGAATTGTGTGGATCTGTCTTTGCCTTCCAAGGTTATCGCTTTCACCAGGACATCTTGGATTACAGTCACATTTCCATTGTTCTCCTCGGTGCTGTGTGTACCTTTCATTTTTGGGGTTGGGGTTGGGTTTTGATGTCTGGGGTGTATACCACTGCTCTTCTGGAATGAGAAGCAAACCAGGATCATAAACTCAGCACCAGTAATGAAGTAAGAGGATGGAATTTAGGATAAAAAGAAGACACTTTATTTGTAAGAAGGAAAGAGCGGATGATAAAAGCTGCCCTGAAGAGAAGGCAGGGGGCTCTCGAAAGATGGTGGACTTGCCGGCCTTTGTTTTTGGCCTATTTTATTGGGTGATGGGGCCCTTTTTACTATCTGGAACTTGTCACAACGTGATTGGCTTTTTGGGCTCTCTTTGGATTAAACCAGGCATCCCTGAGTAAATGTGTATTTTTTTTTTTTTCCTGTTACCGGGGATCAAACTCACAGTGTCATGCCTGCCAGGCAGGCGCTTAAGCCACTGAGCCAAACTCCCGACCCTATGTTTTTTGAGGCAGGGTTGCACTATGTGGTTCAGGCTGGCCTTGCTCACGTTGTAGCCCAAGCCGGCCTTGGACTCACAATGCTGCACCTACCTCAGCCTCCTGAGTGCTGGGATTAAAGGCGTGCGCCACCACGCCTGGCTTGTGTGCATTTTTTAAGTGGGCTTTGTGTAACTTTTTGTTTGCCTGTTTATTTGTCCTTGATAGGGCCAAATCTCTGGGTTGAGCAGCTGATTGGTTAGGAGGAGCCCTGTTTAAATTTAGCTTAGAGTTAGTAAGGGGTCATGTGGGTATTACTGTGGTAATAGTGTGCCCCTAGAATGAATGAATGAGTGTGTGTTATGCATAGGTATGCATCGGTGTGGGTACATTTGTATATACTGAATAGAAGGCTTCCCCAAAGTTAAGAGACAGGCCCCCAACCCTCATCTCCCCTGCATTCTACAGGAGGTGGGAGGGACAGCTATCTTAGCTCCCTGGCTGTCTGCACCTGGCTTTCCCTGTGCTCTGTCTGTTAGCTCTCCCTCTTGCCCTTGAGACTGTTCCTAAGGGAATATTTGCAATAGAATTTTAACTCCTTTTAGTCAAAGAAAACCTAATGGAGCCCTTTTTCTATTCTTTCCATGCCTTCAGACTCCTGCCTCTACAAGGTCTGGTTCCTTGTTTCTGGTTTTCTCTTGAGAGGCCCCAATAGTCCCTGTTTTTGTTTGCTCTATATGGGTGCCATCTTCCTTCCCATGAGTTTTCTTTGACTTCTCCTTTGCATTTCATCACTTTCTCCAGCTGAGGTCCTGTGCCATTGGTTTTGTTTTCAGCTGCACCTGTGCCCCTGGCTGCTTCTGGGTGACCTCATCCCGTAAAGGAGCTGAGCAGAGTGTCCAGGCGGGTACCACTGCCCCGAGGGAAACCTTCTAGTTGTCATGTTTTAGAAAAACAAGTGGTCTTTATTGGCTGCTTCTTCTCATCCCCTCATGTTTGAACTCTTTGTTCTCTCAAGATGTATCACAGGAAACCCTCCCTTCTTTCTCAAGAATGGAGAAGAGAAAAACTAGCTTTGGTGTCTGCTACTGAGTACATGTAAATATTACAGTGTTTGTAGGACATTACTCATAGTTTGGAGACACAACATAGGTCTTAAATTATTAGTGACTCAGTGACTGAGCACTTGTCTAGTGTACATGAGGCCTTGGGTTCCATCCTCAACCCACGAAACAAAAAACCAAAACCAAACCACCACAAGCACACAAATCATGGCTCTGGAACAAACTACCTGGGTCTTCACCCAAACTTCGCCAGCACTGGCCATGTGCACTTGTGGCTTCCTTATCCTCTCAGGTCCTCAGTTCTTGTCTGTGCAAGTGGCTTAGTAATAGCACTGTGAGGAGTAGGAGGTTGAGGAGGAGGAGAATAAGGAGGAGGAGGAGGAGGAGGAGGAGGAGGAGGAGGAGGAGGAAGCGAGATATTATTTGTAAAGTGCTTAAGCCCTGCATGACACAAAGTAGGTGCTTCTGAAGTAACCATATGATTGTACATTATCGATAAGCTTTTCTCACACGTTTCTCATTCACTTTGCTTACTGCAGTGAGCTTCACAGTAGAGCTGTCACCTGCCTTTCTTCCATCATTTTGAAACCAGAATGCCTGCCAATCATTAGTCTCTGGTGGTTCCGTGGGTTCT
>RJWM01042947.1:0-14063 GCA_004363535.1 Dasyprocta punctata
AAAACAACCCTGAGATTCCATCTCACTCCAGAAAGAATGGCCAAGTTTAAAAAATCAAGCAGCAACAAATGCTGGAGGGGCTGTGGGGAAAAAGGAACTCTTCTCCACTGTTGGTGGGAGTGTAGACTGATGCAACCACTGTGGAAGTCAGTGTGGAGATTCCTCAAGAAGTTAGGATTAGAGATCCCATTCAACCCAGTTATCCCACTTCTGGGCATTTTCCCAGAAGAATTGAAAACATCATACCACAGTGATATCTGTGCACCCATGTTTATAGCAACCCAATTTGTAATAGCCAGATCTTTGAAACAACCCAAGTGCCCATCAATCAAAGAATGGATAAAAAAGATGTGGTGTTTTTATACAATGGAGTACTACTCAGCTATTAAGAAAGATTGTATTGAGACTTTTATAAGTAAATGGTCACGACTTGAGACCATACTCATAAGCGAGATAAATCAAACCCACATGTGTAAATACCATATTGTCTCCCTAGTGTAAGAAATGAAAATTATATATGATTCAAAATCTATAATAAATACTACATAAGGGTAAAAAACAGCTCAAAGAGCAAAGGTAATCGGGAAGGGAATAGGCGGAAAGAGAAAAGGGAAGAGGAAAAGATATAAACCTGTATGTATGTATATGTATGATAACTAAAAAGAACACTGCTGAATGTATTCGTTATTGAGAAAGAACAATTAATACTCATATGATTAGATCAGTCTTGCATGTCTATATGTGTTAATGTAAGAAACCATTTTAAAGATAATGATGCGCAATATTGCAACCATTGTTAATCTTCTATGTTCCGGTTTTGTAAACCTGCAATGTTGTGTTTTTACTCTAGTCGTTTGTTTGTCTCTTTTGTTTGTTGTTTTTACTATATATGTCGTCTTTTTTTTTGTTTTGTTTTGTTTTTCTTTGCTTAAATAAAAAAAAAATAGATGAGATCCCAGTTGTTGATTCTGGGAAGTGTTTCCCGTGCAATTTGACTTTTGTTCATCAACTCTCTGCCTACTCCTATATCATTGAGATTTTTACCTACTCTGTCTTCTAGTAAGTTTAGTGTCTCTGTTTTAATCAGATCTTTCATCCATTTTGACTTTATTTTAGTGCCTGGTGATACGCATGGATCTAGTTTTAGTTTACAGCATATAGAAAGCCGGTTTTCCCAGCACCGTTTGTTAAAGAGGCTGTGTTTCTTCCAATGTACGTGTTTGGACCCTTTGTCAAAGATGAGGTGGCTAAGTGTGTTGTAGTTGTGGTTGTATCTTCTAATCTATTCCATTTATCTTCAGGTCTGTTTTGACTCCAGTACCATTATAGTAGCTATAGTTTTCATAGTATCTCTGTTTTAAGTTCTATGCCAGTTCTACTGCTTTGTTTTGATTGTTCTGTTATCTGTTGCTGCATTTCACTATCTTTGAAATAAAATTTTAAAAAAAATTTAAGGATAGCTTTGCAGGGTACATTAATCTGGGTTGAAAGTTGTTTTCTTTCAGAATTTCAAATACTTGACTCCAAGCTCTTCTTAACTTAACGGTTTGTGTTGAGAAGTCTGCTGTGATTCTGATAGGCTTTCCTTCATAGGTGTTCTGTTTCTTCTCTTTGACAGCTTTTTGTATTTTGTTCTTGTGCTGTATTTCTGATACCCTTATTACTATATGTCTGGCTGAACATTTATTTTGGTTATGGTTAATTGGGGTTCTGTATACCTCAGTTACCTGTATTTCAGATTCTCTTCCCATGTTTGAAAAGTTTTCTGCTATTATTTCTGTGAATAGTCTTTGTAGGTCATTAGTATTGACCCCTGCTTTTTCATTGATGCCTATTAATCTTATGTGATTTCTCTTGGCTTCATCTTGCAGCTGTTGAATTGTTGTTTCTTGGTTCCTTACTATTTTTAAGAGATCTTTTCTTTCATGGCCATGATCTCCCATGCTGTCTTCAAGATCTGAGATTCTATCTTCAGCTTCATTCCAGCAGTTTTTCAAACTTTCCATGGACTTTTTCATTTCCTGCATTTCTCTTTGTATCCGTTTCATGCATTCTGTTTGTGTCTGATATTGTTCATTCAAAGTTTCAATTATTTTCTTAAGTTCTTGCTTTTTTATCTTGCTCTTCTTTAGATACACACACCATTTCTTTAATAATGATTCTTATTTCATTTTTAGCTGAGAGAATATTTCTGATTTGAATGTCTCTATAGCTTTATCAAGCTGTTTCTTTATTGCATTTTCTATCATTTCAGAAAGTTCAGTTGTGTGACTCCCACTGTCTTCCATTTCAGTGTCTCTTGGTTTTGTTCTCAGTGGGCTGGGGGTCTGAGACTTCCTCTTGGTCTTTCATGTTGTCATTTTCTTCTATAGCCTATGTGGCTCTGTGTCCTGCATGGCTGGCCAGGTGTTCCTGTGGTGGCTCGCGCTGAGCCATGGGAGCCGGTAGAGTTGGATCTTGTGTGCAGCCAGTGAGGGTGATCTCCCGGGGCATGTGGGTGGAGCCTCTGCCTTCCCGGGTGGGGGCCAAGGCCTCCCAGTCATAGGGAGCTAGGCAGAGTGTACCCCGGAGTGTGGCACCACCCTGACCCCAAGTCTGGCTGCAAGAAGTTCAGGGGTTCTGCTGTACCAGGCAAACCTGGGCAAGTCCCAGGCCTACAGTGCTGGGGCCTTGCTTCTGGTTGGGTGGGGCCCACTATGAGCTCTAGGATGCAGCATTGGCTGCTCCACTGAAGTATGGTGCTTGCACACGCTCTGTGCTCTGGTGGGGGGAGCCCAATTCTTCAAGGCCCTGCAGCTATGATGGTCAGTCCCAGATGAGCAGCTCTGGTGTCCTGGGCTGGGCTGGGCTGAGTACCTCTGTGTCCTGCGAGGGTGGCCAGGCATTTCTCTGGTGGGTCACACTGAGCCATGGGACCCAGTAGAGCTGGATCTTCTGTGCAGCCAGTGAGGGTGAACTCCCAGGGTGTGTGAGTGGAGCCTCCACTTTCCCAGTGGGGGCCAAGGCATCCTGGTCCCAGGTAGCTAGGCAGAGTGTACCCCAGTGTGTGGCACTGCCCTGACCCTAAGTCTGGCTGCTAGGAGTTCAGGGGTTCTGCTGTCAGGTTAATAGTGTTTTGATTGGGATTGCATTAATTCTGTCTTTGTTACTTTCACTCATTTCTAAGGCAGAATACCTGATGACCAAAATTAGGGATGGAAAGGTTTATTTCTTACAGTTTCTCTTAACTGTAACACCCAGTACAAATGAAAACCAGGTTAAGTACTTCCAACAAGATAAACATTACCATTCCAAAACTTACAAACAGGAATACAAAGCACTGGAACCAAAGCAAATTCAAGTCTAGCAGAGTAAACATTAAGTCCTGGAGTTCTCTGCTCAGCATCTGAAACAATCTGGTTGCAAGCTCCAAAAGGCTTCAATGATTCCACCCCCATAGCAATTTCAGGGGTCTTAACTTCCATAGCTTTCCTTGTATGATCCATGTTCCTTGGCTTCACTCTTACATCTTTATACATTGCTGTCTGCAGGCAGGTAAGAGGCTGTGTTACGCTTTTCTGGCACTTAAAACCATCATCATGTGAATGCCGCCAAGGTTCACTGCCAGCTAGAGCAGTAACCAGGCTTTCTTCTCTCTTCAGTGTAGGGGTCAACTGCCTGGATTGCTGAGCTCTCTGAACGTGATTGTGAGGAACAGCTTTTCTATGCCATTACCATTCTGGAATCTGGTGTGGCTGCTGCCCTTTTGAAATGTCCTGTGGCCTCTGTTGCCACTTCTGGAACAAGGCCCTCTGAAGGTTTCTTCTCTCAGAAAACTCTTTTACTTTTGAAGGCCTGAGGCTGCAGAGTGGAGGCTCGCTGCTTTCTGGGATGCCCCCAGGCCATCTTTTTTATTCCTTTGTTCCTTGATCAATCAAGGTCTCAGCTCGATCTTTACAGCCCACAGCTTCCTGGCCAAACCCAAGTTTTAAATCACCATGCCACTTTAAATCACTATGCCATGCTCTTGATTCCCAACATAAATCTGGCTAAGAGCCCCCAACAAGAGCCAGGCCACCATTTCAACATTTGGCTGCCTTGTAATTTCTTTTTTAAGACTGATCAGTTCTTTGACCTTAATCTCAGTCTCAGACAAAGTCTCTGGGCATGGGCAGAATGCAGAAAAACTTTCTGCCAAGTTGTAACACACATTACACAAAGTCCAACACCCATGCAGTCCTTCTTCCCAGCTGAAAACTCCTGAGCCTGGTCTTCACCAGCAGGCTTTCTATTAGCTTTCTGGTCTCCTGGGTTCTGACCATAATCTCCCACACAGAACAGCCTAAGCGGTTCAAGCTCTTTGCATGTAATTGACATCTCTGAACCTTTCTAAACACTTCCCTCAAGAGTCTGGTCTTTAACAGAATGCTTTCTATCAGCCTTCTGGTCTTCTGAACTCTGACCAGAGTCTCCCATACAGAAAAACCTAAGCTTTTCCAGATCTACGTATGTAGGTGACATATCCAAACCTTTCCAAACTCTTCCCACAAACATCTCCAAAGGCTCTCAAACCACATGGTCAGAAATAGTCACAGCAATGAACCCACTCCTCTGTCTTAGTTACTTTTCACTCATTGCTGAGATAGAATACCTGATGCCCAAAATTAGGGAAGGAAAGGTTTATATCTTACACTTTCATGGGAGTTTCAGTCCATACTCAATTGGCTCCAAGGCAGCATGGCATGGCAGGGCACCCATTCAAACCCACCACAACTGCAAGGTGTGCTGGTGAGAGAGAGACAGAGAGAGAGGGAGAGAGAGAGAGAAAGCAAGAAAAAGGAAGACCCACCACACTTACACTGTATCTCAGCTCCACCCTTGGGTGGGTGCAGTACTCACATCACCAATCCCAGCTCTAGACAACAAAGCAATCACAAGCCAGCACCAGACGCAGCCCCATCAAAAGGACATGAGGACTTAGTGGTACATAGTATCACCCAATACAATTGGGATTGCATTAAATCTGCATAACAGTTTTAGGAAAATGATCATTTTCAAAATGTTCTTTCTTCCTAGCCAAGACCAAGGGATATCTTTCAATTTTCTAGGATCCTCTTCATTCTTTTTTAGAGTCTTATAGTTTTCAGCATATAGGTCTTTTACATTCTTAGGTTGATTCCTAGGTATTTCACTTTTTTGGATGCTATTGTGTAAGGTGTTATTTTCATAATTTCTCTCTCAGTGAGTTTGTTGTTTATGTGTGGGAATGCTATTGACTTTTGAGTGTTGACTTTGCATCCAGCTACATTGCTGAATTTGTTTATTAACTGTAGTATCCTTTCAATGGAGTTTTTAGGGTTTTCTATATAGAACATCATGTCATCTGCAAATCGTGATAATTTAACTTCATCCTTTCCTATCCCTATTCCTTGTATTTCTCTCACTTGTCTGATTGCTCTGGTTAATGTTTCCAGAACTATATTGAATAGGAGTGGTGATAATGCACATCCTTGTCTTGTTCCTGATTTCAGAGTGAAAGTATTCAGTTTTTCCATTTAGGATAATGTTGACTGTTGGTTTGTCATAGATATCTTTTATCACATTGAGGGAGACACAATCTATTCCAAGTTTCTGTAAGGATTTTATCATGAACAAGTGTTAGACTTATCAAAGCTTTTTCTGCATGTATTGAGAAGATCATGTGATTTTTGTCTTTGGCTCTGTTGATGTGGTGTATTACATTTATTGATTTGCATATGTTAAACCAGCCCTGCATTCCTGGAATAAATCCCATTTGGTCATGATGTCTAATCTTCTTGATGATTTGCTGCATTCCATTTGCCAATGTTTTATTAAGAACCTTTGCATTGATATTCATTAGGTAGATTGACCTTTATTTCTCCTTTTGGTTGGGTCTTTCTCTGGTTTTGGTATCAGAGTAATACGTGCCACCATTGATGAGTGAGGGGGAATTGCTTCCCTTTCAATTTCATTGAGGAGTTCGAGGAGTATTGGCATTAAATCACCTCTAAATTTCGTGTAGAATTCAGCTGTGCATCCATCAGGACCTGGGCTTCTCTTTGTTGGTAAGATTTTAATCATGTTTTCAATTTCAGTAACTTGTATTTGTTATTCAAATACAAGTTATGTATCTTCATTCAGTTTTGGTAATTCATATGTTTCTAGGAATTTGTCCATTTCCTTTGTGTTTTCAACCCTATGCAAGTAAAGGTTTTCAAAGTAGATATTCACGATTTTCTGAATTTCTATGGGATCTGTAGTAATTTCTTCCCTTTCATTCTTTATTGCATGAATTTAAGTTTTTTTTTTCTTTTTCTTGATCGGGTTAACTAGAGGTTTATCAATTTTGTTTATTCTCTTAAAGAAGCAGCTCCTTGATTCATTATTTCTTTGTGATGCTTTCTTAGTCTTGTGTTAATTTCTGCTCTGATGCTTATAATTTCCTCTCTTCTTCTATTAACTTTGGGTTTGACTTGCTCTTCTTTATCTAGAAGCCTGAGGTGTAGCTTTAGGTGGTTTATTTGTGTTTGTTTTGTTTTCTTGATGTGATAGTTTATTGAGTTCCTGGTATGTAATCTCTAAATCCATCAGAATTTCCTGTTTCCTCGCATAGTGATCTCTGTAAAATATATAAACACAGTAAGATGATAGAGTCAGTCAATTCCAGAAAAATTGACTGGGTATAAGCCTTAAAAAAGAGACTATGAATCCCCAGGGCACAAAAGACTACCTCTTAAAAACTGAAGTGGCAGCCTCCAAAAACAATTCAGTTGCTCCTCGATTGAATTATGCAAATTCAACTCTCTGTGTATCTTTACCTCTGCATTTTGTAGGGTTGTTTTTTTCACTACCTAATTAGTCAGCTTAAGTTGCTCACAAGGTTCCTGCCATCCTCACTGTCATTCACCCTTGAGCCACCCCTTCTTCACAAGATCATAAATTCTGGGCAAAGCTGTGGATCAGGGCTATTGTCCACATACCCTCACAGACATTGGACTCAGGACCCATTGGCTGCCCTTAACTTTGAATATGGCTTGGTGTTTGTAGTGGGTGATACTATGTACCCCCAAGTCCTCATATACTTTTGATGGGGTTGAGTCTGGCGTTTATGATTGGCTTGTTGTCTAGCACTGAGATTTGTGATATGAGTGCTGCACCCACTCAGGGGTGGAGCTGGCATACAATGTAAGGGAGGTGGGTCTTCCTCTTTCTTGCTCTCTCTTTCTCTCTCTCACCAGTACACCTTGCTGTTTGGCTTCTGCCATGAATGTCTCCCCCAAAACCATGATCCTTGGAGCCAGCTGAGTATGGACTGAAACTCTTGAGAAATGGTAAGAAAGAAACATTTCCTTCCCTCATTTTGGACATCAGGTATTTTGTCTCAGCAATGAGTGAAAAGTAAATAAGACAGAATTTGGTACCAGAGATTGGGGACATGGCTGTGACTAAACTTGACCATGTGGTTCAAGAGTCTTTGAGAATGGCATGTGGGGAGAGTTTGGAAAGTTTCAGATATGTCACCTGAATAGATAGAGCTGGAACAGCTTAGGCTCTTCTGTAGGGGAGATTCTGGTCAGAACTCAGCAGACCAGAAGGCTGATAGAAAGCCTGACAGTCAAGACCAGGCTTGGAAAGTTTCTGCTGGGAAGAGGGACTGCATTGGTTTGTGAAGTCCAAACGATGTGTGTTACAGTTTGGCAGAAAGTTTGTCTGCATTCTGCTTGTGTGTAGACTTTGCCTGAGACTGAGATTAAGGTCAGGGGATTGCTTAGTCTTAAAAAAGAAATTTCAAGACAACCTAATGTTGAAATGGTGACCTGGCTATTGTTGGCAGGTTTTAGCCAGATTTATGTTGCAAATCAAGAGCAAAATCCCCAGCATGGTGATTTAAAACGTTGTGAGTTTGGCCAGAAAGCTGTGGACTATAAAGACACAGCTGAGAACTCCATTACTGAGGAGGAATGGAATAAAAAGCATTGTCTGCAAGCATCACAGGAAGAGGCAGCTGGTTCCTCAGCTTTGCAGCCTCCAAATTGCAAAACTGAAAGACTTTGGAGGAGAAAGCCTCAGAACATCATGCTCCAAAATGGTGGTAGCAGTTGTAACAGGCTCCAGAATGGAGACAGAGAATTTGTTCCTCAGAATCAGGTTCAGAGTGTCCAGCAATCCAGGCACTTGACCAATATAGCCAAAAGAGGAGAGACTGGCTACTGCTCCAGCTAGCAGCAGACCTTGGCATTATCCACATGGTGCCAGGGTTCTGAGATTAAAAAACCTTCTACCTCGATTTCAGAAAGCCTGGGAGGTCAGGCAGTGTGCCCCTGAGAGGGCAGTATGTGAAGCTGTGAGTGTAAAGCCTAAAGTGCAATGGAGATCTCAGAAGTTTGGAAAAGCCAGGAACATGAATCATTTAAGGAAACCTGCAACAAGGGAGCAAAATCAGCCCAAGAGAGAAGCTGTGGGATTGGTAACCACCATAAGTGCCATGGGGGTGGCACTTTTGGAGCTTGCAACGAGATTGCTTCAGACGCTGAGTGTAGAACTCCAGGACTGAATGTTTGCCCTTCTGGATTTGGGACTTGGTTTGGTTCCAATGCCTTCAATTACCCTGTTTGTAACTTTTGGAATGGTAATGTTTATCTTATGCCTTTCTATGTTGGAAGTGCTTAACCTGCTTTTCATTTGTACAGGGTGTTACAGTTAAGAGTTTGCCATGGATCTTGGAGGAGATTTTGGACGTGGATTTTTTGATGGTGCTGAAACTGTTAGGAGTTTGGCAATTCTTGGAGAGTGAGAAATGCCCTTTGTATTAAGCATGTACATGTGTCTTTGGGGGTCCAGGAATGGATTGTATTGGGTTTTACTATATATCCCCAAGTCCTCATATACTTTTGATGGGGCTGAGTCTGGCGTTTATGATTGGCTTGTTGTCTAGCACTGAGATTTGTGATGTGAGTGCTGCACCTGCCCAGAGGTGGAGCTGACGTACAGTGTAAGGGAGGTGGGTCTTCCTCTTCCTTGCTTCAGCCCTCTCCCTCTCTCTCTCACCAGTGTATCTTGGTGTTTGGCAGCTGCCATGAGTGGCTCCTCACCAGGCCACAATGCCTTGGAGCCAACTGAGTGTGGACTGAAACTCCTGAGAAACTGTAAGAAATAAATGGCTCCTTCTCTAATTTTGGGCGTCAGGTATTTTGTCTCAGCAATGACTGAAATGTAGCTAAAATAGTATCTTAACTCACACTGATTGGCACTGGAGATGGTAGATTAGAATTATCTTGCCAGGATTCTAATAACATCTCTGTGGGATTATAAATATTTTTTGGATTGTGAGGAAGTCTAAAATAAGGTTTACAGCACTTGGATAATTGCAGTCAATATTTGGGGTTAAAATAATCACAGGAGCCAGGTAGGAAAATCTCACCCTAATGTCAGTCTTTTCCCACAGGGAATCCTCTGTGATATCGTTCTACAAAGGAATAATTAAATTTGCATATAGCCCATCTATGGTATGCATTCATGCAAGTCTGCCAAATGCACAAAACACCTTCCTCAAAATGAATAGGGTGAGATTCTGGAATACAGATAGGGATGTAATGTTTAAAATCTCTTACAAAGTTACCATCTGAGGGAATGGAAATTAAAATCATTAAGATGAATTGTGTTTTGGAGAGTCATAGTCTCTTAAGTTCTATCCACAGCTGACATATAAGCATTAGAATTTTGCTGCATATGGGTTACACATAAAGAAGGATATTCAAAGAGAAAAGTAATGTTTACTTGTTCTTGTAAATGCATAAAAACATGGGGACCTGCACAGTAGTTTTTGGAGGGTTATTGCTCTCTGTAGAAGGGAAAATCTGTGGAGGCCTGTCAATTCATGTAAGGAATTTGAGCAAGGGTTGATTAACTATATAATCCCTGTACTCTTCTCCGAGCATTCTAGGAATACATACTGTAGCACCTAAGATAGCAAGTAATGCAAGAATAATAATACCAGGTGATTGAACCAAATCCTGGCTGTTAAATAAGTGGCAAGCCTCACAAATGGTCTGCTAAAGGCCTGCCCTGGATAGTTGATGGTATGCTGACAGATTCATATTTTGAGGTCTTGGAAGAAGGCTTGATGTGTCATGCAGATGGGTTATATTTTGCCAATGTTATATCTCTGGTAGTCATAATACCTTCCAATAATCTATGGAAATACAAGCATGTTCTCAGCCTCAATTTATAATTAATGCTTGACCATTCTATGTAACTGTTCGGAGATCACACCAAGCTACAGGGACTAAGACTTCAGAGAATGGTCAGATCCCTATCACCAATGTAACATGGTTGATAGCAAATCAGAATCAGGGGCAGGGTTCAGAAAATTAAAAAGATAGTAACAAAATCTAAATGCATTTTAGTTCTGACCTTGTATTCCCCCCTTGGTTTTGTTTGTCTAATTAATTTTCCTTAATTTAATATGACTGTATTCTATAATTGCTTGACTTCGGCAACTATAGCACATCCCTGTAACATGTTTCATATTCCAGTTATGAGGAAAACTCTAAAAAGTTTGACTAATATAAATAGGACCAATATCAGGTTTTACTGTTTGTGACACTACTAAGTTAGCAAAGGCTGATACACAATGCTGTATGACAGGTTGATTTTGTTTCCCTGAATGACAGGAAGCATGGAAGGTATCAGTAGAGGTATGAATGCATTTTAGTTTATTAAATGAGGCTATGTAGGTAATATAGAATTCCCATAACTGGTTATTTGTAAGACCCTTGAGATTGTGACTCTATTGGGAGAATAGGCCTAGGAATAAGTTGATAGGCAGAATATGACATAATGATTTGTCCTGCTTCTGTTACAGTAATTTTAAATTTCTTTAGCAGAGATTTAAAAATATGCAAAATCCATGGAATTTTCTCAATTTATTAAAGATAGAAACCAGATTTATAAGACTATCTGCATGAAAATCATTTAATGACCCTAAACTTGGGAGATGAGAATAGGTTGCAATATGATCAGTAAAGGATGAAGCTGTTCCACTTAATAAAGACCTTAGCAGTTTTAGTGATAGTAGAAATAGTGTAGGCTTGAGATTACCCAATCATAGTTTTTCTGTCACCAATGTTAATATAATGTTTAACTTTTCCTGTATAGAAGAACAACTGGCCTTCATCACAAATTCAATTTCAGATTTACTTTCATAAATTAAGGACACAGTAAGCAGTGTTACAATGCCTGTGTGTCTACCATGGCCAACACAGGGTTAGCAGTGACCGTTGGGAACCTAAGCCTATCAAACCTGAGGATATAGATCTGCTCATCTGAGTAGGCATCCATGATAGGCTGTTTACTAAGGTAACATCAGTTCTCATATCTCATAATTTAATAGTATAAATTGGTCTCTGAACTGAAATACCCTTGGAAAAATAGTTACTTGCTTAAATTCTCATCACTATCAGGTTCACACATAGGGTTAAGGGAAGGAGGAGTAATGTCTGTTGAAATTAAAATTGGCTTTCCTCCCCACAAAAATCAACATGAGAAGCCACTGGTAAATCTAACTCAGCACTCTGGTTCAGCAGAGCAGAGAAACAAAGGATGTAGAGGGATGGTTGATTCAGACTGGATATAACTGGCTCAACTGGGTACTTTGGGCACATGGTTTGTTTCTCTGAAAGGATGTGCCATTTTTATAAAATTTAGGTTTACAATGCTTTTTCCAGTATAAGCCATCAAAGCAGCATGCACACAGAGAAGGCAGTAAATTGGGATTTGTTCCAGTAACAGCCTGCATAACTAAGGGTATGTTTTTAGAAGCTCTGGGCAATACCTGAAAATATGCCCTTGTTTGCCACATTAAAGCATTAGTCACATCAAACTTATTGGCAAGGTGTTGGGATATAGCCTGCTCCATGAGTGCAGAAACATGGCTGATAAAACCAACATTTTGGCAAGCATAGATGTAAATAGACGGACAGTATGAAATACTGAAACTAATGTTCATGTACACTCATGGTTGGCACTTTCATATGCTAATCAACAAGTGAGCATTTTAGCCACAGTTTTGTGAGAAACCTGCCTATTTATAGCCTCTTGCTGTCATACTACAAACTGGATGTGAGTTTCTGTGAGACTCAGGAGTATCTAAGTAAAATATTTACTATCTATACCTTCCTCTGAGATAGAAATACATGGATGGTGTAGAAGCTCTTTACATTATATGAAAATAAGAGGCAAGGCCTGGGCCTGAGTTTTTAGATCAGTATATCTGCTGTTGCTGGATAGCATTTCCTGAGCAATTGAGTTTAAGTTTTCATCTGTGCTAGCTTGATTATGGTGCATTCTGAAATGAGTGATTTAAATGTTATTCAAGCTGAGAATTGCTCTGATGATAGGCCCGTGTGGTTAAGGAGAATTTACATCACCTGGCATTGTTGCAGAAATTTTAGCAACCGAAGCCAAACCAAGATAAATCAAAGTAAAAGGAAGATTCTTTGCACCAACGGGATAAGATGGCAACATTTAATCTTTATACGAGCAGGATGTTGGAATCCATACCAGTGGACAGTTGCAGGGATCATTCTTCCCTATCAAGGGCCCTGAATCAGGGAGGAGTTTAGTGTATGTAGAATTAGCAGTGGAAAGTACAAAACAAGTGACCAAATGTTACATGACTGGTTACATACATTGAATCATATATTGACAGACAGGGTAGTCTTGAAACAACAGAAACATTCCAGAAACCAGGGAAGGGGCCTCTTACAGAATGGGCATATTTGAGAGCATTACCATAATACAGGAATTGTTCCAGAGAGAGATTTGACTGAATAAAAGTGGTTAAGGACATTACATTATTATAGGAGTTGTTCCAGAGAGAGACTTCACTGAATGAGCACAGGTCAGCCCAAGGTGCCTTAAGGCATAGGAAATTGATCTGACAATGTCAGGTCAATTGAATTTATCAAAGACAGAAGAACAGCAGCTTGGTCAGTCTTCCAATTAATCATGTAGTATCTATAAGTGTGCTATTTTGCCCCAACAGCATCATTAGAAAACCTTGAGTTAGTTTGTCTAAGCAGCCCAGTGTATAGGGAGTCTAGACTCCATTGTCTAGAAGACTATACTTTTAGTCTTCCAACAATAAAATGTTAAAAGCAGTGTGCACACTGGGTCTGTGTGTTTAGTGATTGGAAAGCATTTTTGCTGTGCTTATATACTCATATCACTGGACTTAGTCTTTTATGAGGGTGAGGAAAGATGGGTGTTGTTACCAAACTTAGTGAAGTTGGAGGGACTGTGGAGGCATTATCTACTTAATTGTGTGTGACCAATGAAGTCCAGTGTGTGAATAAATTTGAAAGGCCTTACATTTCTTTACAAATATGTTGTAAACGTGAACTCGTGTGATAATCCACATATTTTAAAGAAATTTCATTTCTCTGAAGCAGCCCATTTGGAGGCATGTTCCTATGATGATCTGTTTTTTGCTTTGTTTTGTTTTGTTTTTGTTTTTGTTTTTGTTTTTGTTTTGTTATGGATACCTCAGGACCCTTTTCAATTTCAATTGCCTTACTCACTATTTTTTCAGCACAAATAGAGTGCTTTGTCATGTAAATTTGGTGCTCCTCTAATTTTTTCTTAAGTTAATTTGCAAAGACCTGAGGGCTAACCCCAATAAATTATGTGGCTATAGTTTTTGGATGGGTGCTTTTTATTTTGGGTTTTAGCTTCATGAATTCTTTCACCTATGTTGACACAAACTCTCATATCAAGTGTACTGGCTTCAGGAGAGAAAAGATAGAATATAACTATTTGATTGGTCTGAAAACTTGCATAACTGACACATTAATATCTGTGTTAACAATTTTATAATCAGTAGGCTGAAATCTTTGTCTTGTGATTACATTTGCCTCATTCTTACCCTTGATGAATAGACCATATTTGCTACTTGCATCTGAGAAGCAGAAATACTTAAATGCTCTGCTTACCCTAGAGATTTTTCATGCAATGTGCTGTGCTTTGTCGGCACCAAAATAGTAATCATTGTGCCATGAAGACCC
>RJWM01042948.1:0-14038 GCA_004363535.1 Dasyprocta punctata
AAGAATGTAGTCCTGATGAAACCTTGCTTTTAATTCAGTGAGAGCCATTGTAGGCTTATGTCCTCCAAAAATTCAGGATAATAAAGTTGTGTTAAGACTAACTTTGTGATAATTTGTTGCAACAACAATTGTAGTAAGTAATAATTGGCAATAGGAACTGTTTTAGGGGAGAGAATAAGATTCAGCACATTTATGTTCATTTTTAAGTACTAGAGTGATATTGTTATGGAAAACAGACCAGATCTGGGAAAAAGCAGCACCAAAGAGGTTTAAGAGGTAATTTATTACACCAATAAGCTTGATTGGTATTTCTCCCAAACAGCCCTGCCTGGCAGGGTTTTGGGGCTTTTATGGGGAGAGCAAGTGGGAGGTACAAAGGCAGATTTGGTGCAACATAATCAGAAAGTTGGGTGACATTTTGGGTTGCTAATGGAATTTAAACATTTTAGGTTACAGTGTAAGACCATCAGCTATACAAAGCATGGGTTATACAGAGGAAGACATATCATGCTACATTTTAAATTACATTACAAGGACATCAGTTATTACAAGGACAGTTATTACAAGGACTGTAAAGTTAGGGGTTACATAAAGGAACATTTTAAGTTATATTTTAAGACCACCTGTTAGACAAGCATACACAAAGGAAGGAATGTTTTATTATCAGGTTGATCTGAACATGTCCACTTTCTTGGCAGGCTTTTATTTGAAATTTTAATTTCCCTTTCAATATGAATGCAAAAATATCTACATGAAAAATAAATTTGGGTATGAAAATTGACAATATGAGAAACTACAAGAGTGTACCAATATAAAGAGTATTCTAGGCAGAAAATGTCAGTTGAGCTTTGGAGATTTTAAGTTTTAGGGGTAAACAAATTTTGAAAAATAAAATAATGGACCAATCAGAGAAATGTAATGGAAATCAGTAAAGGACTGGGATAAGTTCTTGTTGATCTTGTGGCATGTAATTAGAGCTCAGTAAATATCTGTTGACTGAATAAAAAAGCAATATATTACAAACTAGTTAAAGGGGTGAGACTCAGGTAGACCTGCTAGTGCACCTCAATAAGGACTGCTCCTATACATTATTATAGGATTGGGGATCATAGGCTTGGGAATTGGTTAGTTTATTATGTATATGTTCTAAAATATAAAAGTAGATTTTTAAAGATTAGAGTTTGTGTCCTGAAAGTGATTATCTATATAATGAGTATTTGGCTCATAGGCCTGCTCATACTGAGTGAAATAACCTGAAAAGAAAGTTTCCAGATTCACGCAAATACTCTGAGGTGTATTTCTCAGTACATTATTAGAAAGCATATGACAGATTTTTGAGTTTTTTAAAGCCTTCCCCCCAACACTTTTTTTGCACCAGAAACTGAACTCAGGACTTGCACTTGCTAGGCAGGCGCTGAGTCGCTGTCCTCTCCCTCTTTGATCGTGTTGCCTTATGCTCCTCTTTCTTTTATGTTTGTTTTTGGCTAAGTCAGCTTCCACAAATTTCTTTTCTTAAATGTGTGATCTTTAAATACACAATGTTGTTTCTTGCAATGCATGTATTTATACATAGATACAAATTGTATAATCATATAAATTTCAGATTCTGCATAAATTGCATTGTATTTTCTATTTTTATCATTGTACCCAAAGTACATTTTTACTGTTTTAATACCTACATTGGACTTACCGTTTTCAGTGCCCACCTAAGTTATCTGGTCTTCTCTTGATTGATAGCTACATTGCTCCCAACATTTTACTATTATTGTTTCAGTAGCAAGAAGAAATTTATTCAAATGACAATTTTTGGAAATTCATATGTTTGATCAGCATTATTATATAAAGCTTACACACAAATTAAATGTGTCTGTTTAGCTGAGTGAAAGCTTCTCCAGAATTTTTTGGATTACAGGATATGTACACATTTATTCCTCTCAATAAGTTTTGTTTCCAAAATGAATGTCGCTGATTACATCCAACAGTCATATGTGCAGACTTCTGTTTCTCTGAATCTGTTACAACATAATTTCAATTTTTATTAACATGACGAACATTCCGTGTATCTCATGATTGCTTTTATTTGCACTTCTCTGATTATTACTAAGGATGATTTTCTCTTTATATACTTTTCATGTTTGCTTAAATACGTTTCCATTTCCTTTTTTCTCCTTTTCTGTTTTACATATTTCTTGATAATGTGTAACAGTTGCTCATATGGTCTATCAAGCCTTTGTGATAGTTTTGAATCTTACAAGTAAATTTTTACTGCTACCTTCCAGTGAGGGCTGGTTGTTTGAAGAAATCTTTACTTTTGTCACAGTACTACACAATGCTTTATCATTGTTTTTTGCTCTTATTTAAAAATCCTACATGGAGAAATAAACAATGGAATATACTTTCTATTAATTTGTTTTATTATTTATAATATATTTTAAATTCATGGATTCTACTTTTTGTGAAGTAGGATCATAATTTCATTATCTTCCTTATACTGAAGTATTTTTATATTATTTACAAAGGAATACTTCCTTTGTTCTCTATATGCAGTAATAGTCTTTTATCTTTTTTACATCCAGTACTGCTGTTTGGAAACCTTGGATCAGTGATTTAAATTTAAGCATTATTTTTTTTCACTCTAGGAACTTTGAGAAATTTTTTTATTACATTCAGTGCTTTTAGATGTTGCTGCATCATACATAAACATGCATTGTTTTATCTTTTCTGCCCTTGCACTCTGTGAGGCTTCTTAACTGAAACCATGTGTGTTTCTTTTATGAAATATTTACAGCTGGTATATCCTGAGATACGTTCTGTACTTCATTTTGTTCTTCATTTTCTTCTTTCTGAGATTTCTATCAAATAGAAATTAGTATTTCTGGCATTAGTCCCTGAATCTTTTACCTTCCATTCTATAGCATTAGGACTAGGGTAGGATGTGTACAAGTATGTAAAAACTTATTTCATTCATTTTAATAGGTATGTATTATATTATAATATTATACAAAAAATATATTGATGGATATGTAGGTTTTCAACTTTTACCACCACAGCAAAGAAATCATTCTAGAATGTACATTTTGGTGCATATCTGTGAATATTTTTTATAATTGTTTCTTAGAAGTAGAATTGCTCCATCAACTGAGATGTATGATTTTATTTTGATAGAATGACAATTTGTTTTCCAGAGTGGTTTCCCCAATTTTATAACTCACTAAAAATTTAGACAAGTACTACTCTTTGTATGCTTGCCAAGTCTTGATATTTTCACTTGTCTTAATTCTTGCCAATCTTTTAAAAATAATTCATTTTAATCTGCTTTATTTATTTTTTATTTTTGTGGCACCGGGATAGAACTCACAACTTCGCACCTGGCAGGCAGGCACTTAAGCCACTGAGCCAAACTCCCAGCCCTAGTTTTTGTGTCAGGGTTGCATTATGTTGCTTTTTTTCTTATTAAATGACAAATCTGGCAACTTTCTATTTATGTAGCCATTTGTGATTATCTTTTGTGAATTGTCTGTTTATGAATTTCCAGTTATTTGTACTATATTGGTTATTTTTTGATACATTGTCTTTTGGAACACTGTATGTATCTTCTGAACAGAAATCTTTGTAACACAAAAATTAAAGGAAAAAAGTTGATAAATTGGATTTCAAACAAACAAAAATTCTTCCTAAAACAGAAGGCATTACAAATAAAGTTAAAATCTGAGCTTGGTCTTTTTTTTTTTCTTTAGTTCAATCATGATCATCATTTTTTATATTTAAAAATTTTCAAATTCTTCTCTATAAATACTTGATAATTAAACAAAATCATTTTTCTTTCTTAATTTTAAAGGTTATTTTTGTTTTGAGACAAGGTCTCACTATTTATTCCAGGTCAGCCTTACTCCTTACATAGCCCAGACTGGCCTCAAAATTAGGCTCCTCCTTTCTTAGTACCATGAGTGCTGGAATTATAGGCATTTTGACACTTGATCAAAATTCTTTTGGTTTATAAATTGATGAGCACAAAATTGTATATAGAGTTTTTTATAATCTCCTTGATACACTGGTTATTCCTTTTAAAATCTCATTTTATTTTTTATAAGATTTATCATTGCTTTTATGTATTTATTTATTTATTGACTTTTTTTTTTGAGACAGGGTCTCACTATATATTCAAACTGGTCTTGAGCTCACTTTGTAGCCCAGGCTGGTCTTGAACTTGCAATGACCCTCCTGCCTCAGCCTCCTGAGTGCTGAAATTACAGATGTGCACCACCACACCTGGCTATCATTGCTTTTAAAATATTAATATTATTGCCTTAAGAATCTGTTAGAAGTTTGATCGATTTTATTAATCAAGAAAAGGAGTCTAGAATGGCCCATAGGAATTAGAGTTGGAAACCTCAGTATGAACTCACATTTCATTTATCATAGATACTGAAGGTTAGAAAAGTGTGTAATCTGTGTGAATGCGAATTAGTAGATATACACATGCATCCTTCTTGACAAAGAGTGGTGACACTGCAGCAGCAATGAGCATCTCAGGTCATGGTTTCGAAAACCATTCTCCAATCAAAGGAATCAGAATGCTTTGGGAAAAACAGCTGATTCTGGTGATCATGCAGGATTAGTCAAGGTGAGCCTATACCATCTTATAATACTAGAAAATAAGAAGCTGCATAAAAACAAACAACCACAAGACCATACGATGATGTGTGTAGTTCCTAATGGCCAAAGCTAGAACAATTTGAGCAACAACGTAAGAAGGTATTAGCTAATAACTTGAATTATGACATAAATATTCATGAGAAGATAGGCATATAAATAAATGATTAAATAAATAAGGACAATTCATAAACATTACAAATAGAAAAATTTCATGTAACGTGTAGATACTCTGCCTTTGACGAGCTGGGACTTAACTCCTCACTACTTTAGTGTGAGTTGTGAATGGGAATTCCAAAGACTATTGTATGAAAAGGACTAACCACAGCAATAAAAATTTAACAGACACCACCTCACTAAGGTGATCAAAGCTAACATCAACAGTGACATTGATCATATGTATCATCAAGATGGAATAAGAGTAACGCTTTGTCTCTATTCTTCCTCCGTAAACCTCAATCCCTCAATTTATCTGGAGAAAAAAATTAGATTGTTTTTGAGAGACATCTTACAAAGTATATGACAACTATTCTTCAATGTTACTAAAGTCATAAAAAGCAAAGACACTCTGAGAGAATATTGCAGTCAAGGGGAACCTCAACACAGATGGGGGCACATGCCTATAATCCCAGCATTCTGGGGAATCACAATTTTGAGGGTACTCAGGAAATTTAATGACTTACTGAGACGCTATCTCAAAATACAAAATGGAAAGGGATAGGAATGTAACTCAGTGCAAAGGCACTGGGTTCAATTCCTTATTATACCCCCACCCAAGAAAACTAATATGAACATGACAGCTGAATACAATATGATATTCTGTACAGAATCATGCAACAAACAACAGTGAAGACATTGGGTAAGAAAATAATGAATGTAAATGAAAGACAGACTTCAGCTAAGAATAACTGTCAATGTTAGTTCATTAGTTGTGGTACTATACCAAAATAAAGCATGAGGTTACGATTAGTAAAACTCTGTTGTGGGAATATGTGATCACCTCAATTTTTCTGTGTAACTAAAACTCTTGTAAACTAAAATGCTTAGTTTTTTTTTAAAATCTGTATCAGGAATATTTCATTTTTAACAGATTTTCTTTTATTTGTAATTCTACCCTGCCTGTCATATAGGTATATATGCAAAAAATAGAAAGCCCATTAAGATGGTACTCATAATGTAGCAGTGAGTCATTGAGTACACCTGAGAGAAAAAGATCAATAGAAGAAACGATGTCCTTGTGATATTACAGTCACAAATCCTTCAGACGATCACAATATTCTTAGAAAGTTTCCTTTCTGGGGAGTACATAGGGAGCCTCATGAATCCAAGTATCTTGGGTGGGGATCCTAAAGTTTACCCTTTTTGAGGAAAGTATAAAGGTGATTATTATTTACAGCAAAGGCAGTAAATCATTGCTTTATCATGTGATATGATACTGGACACAATATATTCTGTGTTCAGACTGTCTTTAATCTCTAGCCTTTCAATATAGTCATTTAATCCAAAGTTGCTATTGAAATTAACTGAAGCATGACCAGCTCATATTTCTCCATTTTTTCTTAGATGATTCTATAAAAGACCTTGTCTACACCAGCAAACTGCTCCACTGAGAATTTATGATCAAAATTTCTCTGACCTGGATGCTTGAAAGGTAGAGATGAACAAGACAGATGTGTTCCTCATCTTGATAGAAGTTATGGATGGATGAAAAAGACAAACATTGAACAAATAATTATCTAGACACTTGAAATTGTGATAAATGCTATAAAAAGATAACTAAGGAATATAGCAGAGTATTCTTAATTCACAAATATGAAATTAGCAATGTTCCCAAATGGAAAACCTTTTGTGTACCGACATGATGCCACACTTGACCTCATGTGACAAGTCATAATAAAAATGTAGGTATGCTAAAAATATTACATCAAATTATGTTCAGAAACTACATGGGGACTATATTTCTAAGGTGTATTTGCAGCATACATGAACTGTGTGTTGAGACATGGAACCCTTCCTTATTATTTGTCATGTTTATACAAATATTACAAAACTGAAAAAATTAAAAATCCAAAACATTTCTGGACTCACGTATTTTGCATAAGTGATACTCACAAGGGAGTTTGACCTGTTTGTGCTTGGGTGTGGAATGGGATGTCAGGGAAGGATTCCATAATGCAATGTTGAATTTGAGACAAAAAGAGTGGATTGAAATAACTAAAGATTTGATGTTTAAACATTAAGGCAGCATCAATCATGGGACAGAAAACATTATAGGAAGAGGAAACAGACATCCGTGGGGAAAACTCATTGGGAAATGTCATATTAGAGAAAACTGAGTTATTAATTCAACAAAAATCTATTGTGCTTCATATGTGTCAGAGTTTTAGATGAAAGGAATATTACTGGAGCAAAGGAGGAAAAATATAATGGTATACCACTTGTCATTAGTAAAGTATTTCAGACTAATAAAAGATTCATTTCACAAAAGCTTATAAATTCTACCAATTATAACTTCTGTGAATGATATTCTTTAGATAAGAGTGTTCTCAGGAATTATCACTGTGTGCTTGCCAATTGGAATATTAGGAAAACATCTGATTTTCTCTAGCTTCCAGTAGCTCATCTATTCACCAGAATTTCTAGACAGAATAATGCCCACCATATATCCCTTAGCAAATTAATTTGCAGATAAGTTATTTTAACATCCTAGGAGTAACATGCCTGCTCTAAGAAAAATAGTCTTATTTTGAGATGATACTTTATCTCTTTAAACATTTTGTGTTCTGCTTTCAACTCTTTCTTTTTGGTCCATTTTACTCTTTAGAAATAGTCATTCACTTGGTAGGAAAATACAAAGACAAAATAATTATTTCATTTTCTTCTTAGAATTCATCAGTATTTCCTCAAGCCACCCCAGTGCAGTTGTATCTTTCTTTCTCAAAACAAGCAAACATTTGTTTCAGTTTTTAGTATTTTTTATAAGTTTAAATACATTAACTTGAAAATATTAAGTGCCACTCTTTTACAATTATTAGTAGTTTGTCTTTTTAAATTGAGTCTATCTGAAAGCTTTCTTTCTGGAAACATTAACCTTTTTTGTTTCTGCATTCTTCTTCTTCTTTTTTTTTTTTTTAAATCAGAATTCCTTTTCCATAAGTGGTAAGCAGAATTTCATTTTGTGGAACATGCTAAATATGCCTGAAGCCTTTCCTCTTTGGTTCTGATGGCTTGAGTGCATTTTCACTTTGTTCTTAAATTAGTAAAAAAGTTTCTCTTCAAGAACTAAGGAATGCTGTCTGAACATGGCCAGAATTTTTTTTTCCTGTGGTGATTTTACACTCTAAGTAGCATAGTTTCCTGTCCCTAAGGTTCTTGTCACTTCTACTTTCCTAACCCATTTTTCCTTCTTGGTTGTTATTAAGTTCACAGTAGCAATTTCTCAAATTTTTCCACTGCCCAATAAGAGGTAAAATTGTCAATAGAAACAATTGAGTTAGTATTTTGACTGTCCAGGAAGCTCTTCCCAGTTAAGTGGGTTGAGCGCACCCTTTTGTATTCATTTAGGTGGAAATATTGTGGCTGTTAACTGAAGATAGCACCATCATTTATGATGTATTCTATTGTAAAAAGTTACAGAACAAAGAAAACTAAGTTGTTTCTACCATGGGTTCTACATGATTTGGACTCTGTGTGCCTCTCCAACTTTAACGCATACTAATCCCTTGCTCATACATCATAACAACCCATAAGCTGCTGACACGTCAACATTTTTCTTCCTCAGGCAATTCATTAACAAAGTAACCTCTGCCTGGACCCAGATTGCATCCCTGTGTCCCCTGGGCTGCTTCTCAATATTTAAACTGCAGCTTGCCTTTTACTTTTCTGTAACAACTCACTGTTTATTTTCTTTACTTAATAAAATCTGAAGATCTGAAATTATATACTTATTTGTTTGTTTATTACATTACACTAATGAAAAAGTAAGTGCTAACAGGCTGGAAACTTGTGTTTCTTTGTTATTGCGTGTTCAAGATTTAAAATGGCTCCTTTTGCCTTGTAAGTTCTCACTAAATAATTGCTCAATAAATGGATGAAAGTAGCCGAAAAAACAAAAACAAAACTCTGCTAATGTGAACTAAACAAATTGCTGAGCAGCTGTTTGACTTGTATAATTACTAAATTGGAACAGCCAATCCATATGTATTTTAAGTTACTTTCAACAAAAGGTCATAGAAAAATGCTTCTAATGATGGCAGGCAAAGAAGTACAGACCATTTAAAACATCTTGAAAAATGGTTAAAATACAAACATAAAATTGCTTGAAAGCATATGGTTAACAAAATAGTGAAGAATTCTGAAGTTAAGATTCAAGAGTAGAGAGAAATTCAGTTTCCAGAACTTTGTACTGTATAACCCCTGAAAACCCTATTCTACTCTGAATCTATGAATTTGACTATTTTAGATTCCACATGTAAATCAGATCATAAAGTATTTGTCTTCTCTCTAGCCTGCCTCCTCTCTCTCTCTCTCTCTCTCTCTCTCTCTCTCTATCTCTATCTCTATCTCTATCTCTATCTCTGACAGGATCTTGCTATGTAGTACAGGCTGGTCTTGAACTCATTATGTTGCCCACGCTGGCTCGAACTGGCTGTGAAATTTCTGCTTCATTTAGCCTTCAAGTGCTGGAATTGTAGGCGTATGCCACCAACCCTGGCCTTGTCTGACTTATTTCACTTAGCATCATGTCTTTCAGGTTCATCAAATAGTTACAAATGGTGGACTTTGTGAGGGATATTCCATTGCACATGTATACCCCACATTTTCCTTATTTATTCTTCCATTGATGACTATTTAGGTTGTTTCCACTTGTTGTCTATTGAGAATAACGTTGCAGAGAACCTGAAAGTTTAGAGACTGAGATACTGATTTTATTTACTTTGGATATATACCGAGAAATGGGATTATTGGGTCATGTGTTAATTATATTTTTAAGTTTTTAAAGCAACCTCCAACATAGATTTCCTCCAACAGAGTACTAGTAATTCCTTTCATCCACACCCTAGCCATCCATCACTTGTTGTCTTTTGTCTTTTCATAACAGCCATACTAACAGGTGTGAGGAGGTATCTCATTGTGGTTTGATTTTAATTTTCCAGATAATTAGTGATGCTGAGCACTCTCTCATAGACCTTATTTACTTTCATGTCTTCGGATAAATGCCTATTCAGTTGCCTGCAACATAATTGAATGAGAAGGATGCAGTACCTGCCGTGTTCTTTGAACCATCTTAACAGATGCTGAGGAAACATTCATAACATCAAGTATGAATTTATGATATAAAACTCCTTTAAATGAACTAGGACTAGACCAAATCTTTCCTAACACACTAAGAAGAATTTTTAAAAGTGCCTAGGAAACAAAAAAAAAAAAAAAAAAAGAACCTATTGTTATTGAAATAAGTAAACCAAGATAGTATATGGGTGTTACATGGAACTTTCAACTCATAGATTTGTTTTTCTGGATCGTATGAAGTCAGGTAAGGACAATTGCTAAGCGTATTAAATATAGGTATTGTTTTTACTATATATTAATAGTGTTTATTGCTAAAATATTGTATGTCCTTGTTTTGTTTCCATTCCATTTATTACTTATAAAAAGCATATTTCACTTTATTGATGGGCTCACTAAAGGTTAGAGAGATCAAGTGATTTTTCCAGTGCTATAAAACTAAGGAGCAAAAGAGACAGGGTTGGATTAATATTAATAAACGAAGAATTTATTTTAATCACTGGGATAAGTTTTCCTTAATAATTTTACATTGATATTTTTTTCAACCTCTTTGCTTTTTTCATTTTTTGCTCCTGGTTTCTTTATGAACTCGTAAAGTATTTAAAATTTTTTTTCTCCTTGTTTTTCAATTTTAGTTATAAGCACTTTTTTATTATTTGGCATAGTGAATTACCTTGAAGATTATATACAGTTTTGACTTAATTATAAATCAGTACTTTTTATCATGCTAGACAACTGAGACACTAGAACATATAAAATTGTATATATTCTCCATGGTATATGGTATGCTTGTTTTTTGATTCTATACATAGTTGTGCAGTTTGTGTTATTATTGTAAAGCTAACATTTATTTGGATTTAGCTGATTTAGCTACTTGTTTGTCCTTCACATTGTTCTTTATTGCTTCTCTTTTTTGACTTGGAATCAATTTACCTATGCTTAACCAGCTTTCTTTATTATTTCTTTTTGTTAGATCTGCCACTGACAAATTCTTTCAGAGGTATGTGTGTGTGTGTGCATGTGTGTGTGTGTCTGTGTGTGTGAAATATGTGTTTCATCTTCATTTCTGAAGACTTTTTTCATGTATATAATTCTAGGTTGGCAGGAATTTTCTTCTAATACTTTGAAACTGTCATACTTTATTCTTGCGGCATCCATTGTTTCTGTCTATAATACAGCTGTTGGAGGCATTATAAGTCATGTGAAAGGAATATTTCTCTCTCTCCCTCTGCTACACTTGTTTTCCTCTCTAGCAGATTTACTCTAACATGCATATATACTTACTATATTAATCCTACTTTGCATACAGGAGTATTTCCTGAAACATTAAAGTGATCTTTTTGGTTTTGGAATATTATGAACCATTACCTACTTAAACATCAATTCTACCTAATAATTCTTCTCTTTTTCTTAACATTTATGTTAAACCTTTTACAATGTCTCATATGTTGCATATATTTGTTCTTTTTAGTTTCACTTTTTTTCTGTTTCAGGCTTGATATATTTTCTTTGGTTGACCAATCTTTTCCTTCTTTAATAATTTTGTTATCTGTGTCTAATGTCCTGTCAAACTCAATCATTTCTTTTTTCATTGCTTTATATTTTTATTGGTACATGTTTGTAGTTCATAATGATTGCATTCATTATGGGGAGTTGGAACATACACATGACACATTCTAATTCTCTTTTTATTTCCTTCTCCTCAGTAATTATATTTTTGGTAGAATTTCCTGTTACAAATATGATAATGTACATAATATAAAATCATAATCCTCAATTCAGATAGAGGTTACCAGTAGTTGCGAATACAAATGACAGATTAAAGAAGTGAATGTTCGTGTGATCTTAAAGGGTAATGTCATTGAATAATTACTAACTACAATGGTCAAAACATAACTGCTCCTGAAGAGATTTAGTAATCACTCAACTACCAGTGACCAATTTAGCATCACTGATAATACTATATCTAGATACTGCTTGTCACCAGATATAATGCAATAAAAAAGGAATGGCATCATCTGTATGATATTCTTCCCAAACATGTATGATTGAATCTTAAAATAGAGCAGCAGTCAGAAAACTTCAGAACATAGGACACATTGCAAGACAAAGGGTCTGGCCTTTGTAAAACATTATGAAAAGTAAAAGAAGGGTAAGATTCTTTGTATGAAAACATCGAAGAGACATAGTGAACAAATGCAATGTTTGATCAGCTCCTTGAAAAAGTAACAGCCCTGAAAGATACATGTGAAAATTTTCAAAATTCAACATGATACATTTATTAGATGATATTAAAGAATTACCAATTTTCTTAGGTGTTATTGATATTTAAGCAAAAGTCTTTATTCGTAAGAAATACATTAACAGGAAACTCAGAAATGAAGTTTCAAGTCATCTAAACTTTTCAATTGCTATGGCAAATGTGCACACATATTATATAAACATGTAAATGTATGTATAGATATAAATATAATTATATATAAACTAATGCATTTTTTTGTATACAATTTAATTCACCAACTGAATGAAACATGGTAAAATTCATATGAAGGATGGGAGTTCAACAAACACCCACCTAGCAAGTGTGAGGTCGTGAGTTTGATCCCTGGTAGAAAAATAAATAAATAAAAATAAAATTCTTTTTTTTTTGTTTTTTTTTTTTGTGGCACCGGGGATCAAGCTCACAACCTCGCACCTGCCTGACAGGCGCGTAAGTCGCTGAGCCAAACTCCCGGCCCTGGTTTTTTGAGGCAGGGTCGCACTGTGTAGCTCAGGCTGGCCTTGCAGTCGCGTTGTAGCCCAAGCTAGCCTCGAACTCACAACGCTCCGCCTACCTCAGCCTCCCGAGTGCTGGAATTAAAGGCGTGCGCCACCACACGCGGCTATTAAAAATAAAATTCTTATGAAATAACTTGTTTTTTTTTTTTTTTTGGTGTGTACCAGGAGTCAAACTCAGAACCTTATGTTTGCCAGGCAAGCACTGCACCACTAAGCTGTACTTTCAGTCCTAAAATGACATTTTCTTCTATTTCAAACAGAATAAACCATGATTTTTACACACCTTTTACACTTCTTACGCTACAGAAAATGTGAAATATATTCTGGATAGTATTCTTAATATATTAAAAATAAGTACTTGTAATACAAAAGGGTAATTGCTATTTATCCTGAAAATGTGACAATCTAGAAAATTTTCCACATATATGAATTACAGATGGAATTCTAATTTTTTAGAGTATTACTCTAGAGTTGCTGCTTTGTTCTGCAAGGAGATATTCAGCCCCATGTAGTCTCTTACCATTTTCTGGCGAGGGTAGCATGGGGTGTATCAGACATGGAGTATCCTTTAGCAGTTTATTATGCATCCAGTTGGACTTAGTGGCCTGAGTTCCTTCATTCAGTTTTCATTGGAGATATTTATGCTACAACAAAGTAAATTTATCTGCCAAGGAAGAAAGCGAGGGCTTTTACTTTGCTAGTCTGGGTTCTCTTTTTTAGTGGATTGTGCAAGCTATCTGCAGTGTCTATGCTTTTTTAAGTTCAGTAATGGCATGAAGATAATTCTATATTACTTTTTACACTGTGTAATACATTCTGGTGTAATTCCCATGAGTTAGAGGCTACAGAAACATTTTCCTTACTAAGAAAAAAATGCATGTGAAATTAACTGGCTTTTTCTAACTGTTGGTGGAAGTGATGAAACTTGATATTTAATGATATTTCCTTGTGATTCAGAGTGCACATTTCTAAGACTGGGAGAAGACTACAATTACATTTCTAGTCTCTTTTATTACCCAGAACAATAGTTCACTCAAGATGATACAAGTATTGCTTTTTAGTAATTTCTTTAGCATTTTCTATGGACATGCAACACATTTTCCATCACAGAACTATCTCCCTAAGTCTAATAGAAATTTCTAAACTTTATTTTTAATTTGATATTCTGTTGCTCAGTGAAAAGTATGAGTGCTTAGAAGATAGTTTGTAGAAATAAAATTGCATAAACCTTTGTATTATGGTGGTTATTGTCTCCACCCTCTATTATTGCTTTTGGTCAGGTATGGGAGTAAAACACGATGGGAAGACAATTTGAGGG
>RJWM01042949.1:0-14062 GCA_004363535.1 Dasyprocta punctata
CTGTATTTAAAATATATGTTTAAATAACCTGTAGTAAAAACTTGTTCTTATTTTAAACAGAATAAGAAAGAAAATTTAACATATCAATTATATTAGATGTTACATGATAACAGAAGAAAGATTTAAAAGGAATGATTAAAGGTTTTGATTTAAGAAACTAGTAAAAAATCATAAAATAAAATCAAAATTAAAGAAAGAGAATAACAGAAATCACTGAAATGAGAAAATGATAAATCCATGGAGAAATACAGAAAAAGGCAAACATAGATTAAAATCAATAAACATCATGTGAGAGAAAGGGAAAGCGAACATAAATTACAATTAGGACTTGCAATTTCCATACAATTACATTTTCTATAAATTTGTTGAACATTGAAAGCATAATGAAGGATTGTTACAAACAACTATGCAAATATGTGTAACACTGGAACTATGGGTAGCACAAAATCTATTAGCATAATTATCAAAGATGTCTAAGAAGGAGGAAATGTAAATAGTACTCTATCTACTAAATGCCTTGTTAAAATCATTTCCAAAGAGTTCAGAACAGCTTCACTGCTGATTTCTGTCAAATATTTAGGCAAGAAATAGAACAATATTATAAAGTTTTATGCAGAGAAATTTCTGTCAGGGCAGGTATTTTCCAACTCACATAAGATAACCATACAAAAAGATAAAAAATTGATAGACATTTTTACCACTATCAAAATGGCATGCAAATTATAAATAAGTTTTGAAAAGTTGCCAGTATCATTTGTAATTAGGGGAATACAAACCAAAATTTAAGTAAAGGAACACTGCATTCTGCTATAAGAGATAAAAGTGAAGAAACTGACATAAAAAATGAGCAAAAATATAGACATGTAAAATACTGTGACTTTGGAAACCAATGGTACTTTCATATATCACTACATCTACACCCCTGTGACTAAATTATGTCTTTGCTAGCTACTCAAGAAAAATAAAGTATATATTCATAAAATTAAAATATATTCACAAAAGTTTTATATCAGCAATATTGTCACAGCCCCAAGTTAGAATCAACTCAAATGTTTATACAAAGGAAAATGTGTTTCAAAATGTCATGTGTCCATTTACTGGAATATTATAAGTCAGGGGGGACAAAATGAGCTATGATATAGGCAAAAAACTCAAAGACACCATTTAAATTGAAAGAATTATTTCTATTAACTCCTACATATTTTCTCCTTTGTCCTCCCCACCCACCAAAAACAGGCTAGATATAAAATGTACATACTCTAGGTTTCCATTTAGATGAAGTTCAAGACTCGGAAAAGCTAATCTATGGTCACCAAAATCAGAAAATATTTGCTAATGATCGATGTGTGAACGATGGTTCTGTCATTATGTGAGGCAATGAAAATACACCATTTCTTGGTTAAGATATGAATTACACGGGTATAAGCATTTGTCAAAATGCATTGAATTATACTTTAAAACTTGAGCATTAGGGCCAGGAGTTTGGCTCAGTGGCTTAAGTGCCTGCCCTGGCAGGCGCAAGGCTGTGAGTTCAATCCCCGGTGCCGCAAAAAAAAAAAAAAAAAAAAAAAAACTTGAGCATTTTACTGCATCAAGTTTTATGTTAATTAAAAAATAATTTCTATCGAGACTGAGTGCATTTGTTTCAGCCATGTTACCTACAGTGAGTAATTTTGAAAACACGGTGTTCCCACACCTTTAATAACATAACAGAATTTACTTGTGATCCTAAACTTTAAGAACATTTAAAAAGTACTGTCTTTGAAAACCTGCTTCATTTTATTTCAGTACTGGGGGTCCAACATAGGAACTTGTGAATGTTAGGCGTACTGAAAAAAAATACTAAATAGGTGTATAAAAGTATGCATAACATACAAAATAAGCTTATGATATGAAAAGCTGGTATATAATGATATAAATAAATATAAATATAAATACTGTTATAACTTGGATTTAAAGTACTGCCCAATAACCTTGCCACTTTTTTGAGTCATGCATTCATGTTTGTCACTAGTTTCTCTGGCAGAAGTCTTGTTCTGTTTATTTTACATACACAGAACTATCTGAAAACCTACACATGAATGCATTTTTACCTATACATTCCAAAATACTGGCAATGGTAAGACTTTTAAATTTGAGCTCATGAACTTTATTTGTATTAAGTTCCACATTTGGGGCCCATGTATCTACAGTTTTAATATTAAATTTTCTTGTCTACTGAGGTTATCATTTTGTGTTTAATTGATCATGGGTGTGGGTAAGAAAAAGCAGTAACATGGGTAAATGCAAATGAGAATTCCATGAATAATTAACATGAACTAGGAAAGCTGTAAATTGGACTCATCTCTTACATTTCCCATTAGCACTGGTAAGAACTAATTCATACTAAAATATCAAGTAGTTTAATAATAAATTCCTTCACAAGTCCTTCCATGGTCACACTGGCTCATTATCTACCAAATTCATACAGATAAATTGTGCAGTAGAATTTATCTAAGTATGATCATACTATTTTCTATTTATTGACTTTAATATGTAAAAATTTATATATAAACATGTAGATTTAATTCTTTTTAAAAACCAGTCCCAATGTTATGGTCAATGTATCCTATGGTATTAATAAGATTTTATCTCTACTTACTTCAAAATTTCATGCTCATGTAGAAATATCCCGCTACACAAAAATACTTCAATAAATTTTATCATGTTAATATATTGTCATCAATTGGCTACAGTTTGATCTGTGCTCATACTATATTCATATGAAAATTGTTTTTAACTTTTAGAAAAACTGTACTTCAACAACATCTGTATAAAAAGAGCTTGTTAATGTTTTAGTCTGCTTGAGTAATTTTTTAATTAAATTTTCTTAAATGTTACATACTATATTTACTTCCACATAAAGAGTTCTATAATCTCTGTGTGCTGTAAAATTTTTATGTAAGATTTTGTTTTTCCCCTAAGCTTTGTTTTTGAAGTCTTTGTATAATACCCCTAAATACCAACTAGAATATTCTGGATGACTTCTTCTTGTGTGGTATTACAGTAATCCAAGAATGTTTTAATTAGAGTAACAATATGCATTTACTGAGTTAAGTGATTTATAGAATTCAACAGTTAGGTAGGTGGATGTGGAGAAAAGGGAGACAACACTTAGCAGTTAGGCTTCTCCTCAAGACTTTCTAACTCTCTAGCAAGATTAGACACAGTAGAATCAAAGTAAAATTATGAGAAAACTAGTAAAAAGCCATATAGCCAAGTTCAAACTCACAGGGGCTAATACCTAACTGCCACTTACGCTAAAGAATGAGGATTCAGAAAAGTTGAGTGAACAATTCATGGATTCATGGCCAATAAGATTTTTTTTAACTCTTCTGAGAAATCGTCATAAACCTTTGATTCTAGATGATATTTGTACTGTATATTAAAATGGCAACTTGTGTTTTGTGTCAGGAAAATACAGTCAGTTACACAACTAACAAAAACAGTTTAAAAGTTCAAAATCATATTTTCCACTTGTTAGAGAATTCCTAGGCCATTTCTGGAATTTGGAATTCAGCCACTTGCTTTTATGTTTTTCTCAATTCCATTGATCTTCTCTTTTGTTCTTATTGTTCCATCTTCTCCATTTTTAGAGGGACGCATGCTTAGTTCTAATCACTAGTTCTTTGAAGTCAGAAAAAATGTTGATCCATCTCAACATATTCAGTTAGTTCATATAATTATTTATTAATGATAACTACCATTTTTTCAAAAGTATAACATGACTTACAGAGATAAACTAGTTAATGTTATGCAATAAAAATGTAATTCAGTTGGTACTTGAGATAAGGAAATTTATTTCTAAAGCTTATCCTCTGTTTTTAATAACGTCTCTTTCCAATTAGTCATAACCGTTGAATGAATAATTTTATCTCAATAAATAGCTTTTCCTCTCATCTCATCCAAATCATATCTTCTTGAGAGCTTCATTATTGGAAAAATTCTCCCAATTCATCATGATTTACTCCTTCTTAATATGTCATTCTTACTGTTTTTATGCATGACTATGACATTTTGTTACCATCCATGTGATATGTATTTTGCTTCTCATAGATAAAGCAAATCTTTGGCTTAAATAATACTTAGGAAAAATTTCATATATGTATATATGATTACACTGATATTTCAACTAAATTACCATATTGCTAAACTAAATATTTATAATATGAAATTAAAATTTTTTAAATGATTACTTTGAAAAAATGATGCATAGTAGAAAATACATAAATATGTTATTTGTAAACATACATAAACAACTAATATTTAAATGGGCATATTTCCAAGATTAATACATTAGAATTTATATTTGTAATAGATTTAACAACAACTTTTTTTTACTACAAGAGTAAGCCAATTAATTTGAGCTGTATTTCTTAATTCTATCAATGTGCTTTGTCATATAAGCAAAACACAAACAAAAATAAGTCCTTTGTGGATATATGATGCAAAAAACTATTAGCATTATCTGTTCTAAATGTAAAATAAGCTGAAATTATGCAACCAAAAAAAGTATGTTTTCTTTGTGAAGATTGACAAGTTCAACTTTTTGTTATGGTGGTCTGCTAGTAGAAATGATTATAGCCTGTACTGATTCTGCTTACCATCTGTCATCATGCAATTTTATTGTCTCATTTTTTTCCATGCCCTTTTCAAATTGTGTCTGTAATATTCACTTAAAAATCATCCTAACAGTTTAAATTCTTGTATGTCCTCTTCATTTTCTATGAAACAATGAGATGTATTCATGGAGGAATATTTTTTCTATATATGAAATAAACGTGACTTTTCTACAGATTCCCAGATATTCTCTTCTTTGTCTTCCCTCAGTCCCATCAAAAAGAGAAAAGAATATCAGTCTATTTTAAAATTTCAATCCCAGTTATTCACATATCTATTACTAGAGAATTCTTAGGATAGTAATATATTTGCTTCCCCATTTACATAGTTTCTGTTTGATTATAATGTGTGCATTTACTCTTTTCCTTTTTTTTGAAATACCATTACACATCATTCATTACATATCCACTTTACTTATAGCAGTTGTGATACATTTCTATAGCATACACATGTATGAACTATGTATTCTGTTTCTAAATCTAAACATATGTTCTGTGAAGTCAGCGGCCATCTTTACTTGAGTCATAGTGCCTTATTCTTAATAGCCTAAGTGGAATAATGAAGAATGATTTATAGAAGTTCAATTAATACAAACTAACTACAATGGGTTAATCATAAATAAGTAAATAAGTAGATGCATAGACATATTTGTGAAATGATGAAGTTTAATAGAATAGTAATTAATAGGATCACAGTTGTTTAGAATAAAATTTCACAGCAAAATCTTCCTTCTGAAATAATTTTGCAAATAAATTCTGCTCTAACAATACTATGAGAGTCTATACTTATTATCTAAAAGTGGTCTGTAAAAACCAAGACTGACAATGAAAGACAGAATAGATGCCAGCTGATATTTCCATGTTGAGTTTACTGAATCCTACACTGCTTTAGCCATGAACAGGGTCCATACCCATATTTAAGTCACTGTTACTTCCTGTATTGTGTACTAGAAAGTAGTAGGATGAAAATTTATGCTGTTTTCATAGGACACCAGATACAACTATTTACAATAATTTATTTATGAAATTATGTAGCTGTCACCTAAATAAAATTCACAAAGAAAATGTGGGAATAGTTGACAGTCCTGACAGCTAGTGGTTTCCATGATTTAGCTTATGTTACCTCATGAGCAAAATAATAGCCTTCTCATTACTGTTACTTTTTTTTTTTTTTTTTCAGCACCGGGGATTGAACTCACAACCTTCTGCCTGCCTGACAGGCATGTAAGGGGCTGAGCCAAACTCCCGGCCCTGGTTTTTTGAGGCAGGGTCGCACTGTGTAGCTCAGGCCGGCCTTGCACTCGCGTTGTAGCCCAAGCGGGTCTCGAACTCACAATGCTCCTCCTACCTCAGCCTCCAAAGTGCTGGGATTAAAGGCGTGCGCCACCACGCCAGACTCAATTCATTACTGTTACTTAGTGCTATATTTCTTTATGTTAAGAGTTGATTTCTTATAAACATCTCATTTTGCTTTTATGGTTAAAAACTATGTTAAGCTAACATAAAGTGCTTTTTCATTCTTAGTGTGTACCAGTAAAAGTGTTTCCTGTTTTCCATTATTTCTATTAAACTCTCCATTAGTGAAACCAATGGTTTATTGGACATCTGTTGGTCATTGGACATCTGTTGATCACAAAATGATAAAAATAACACACTAAGATAATTTTTTAAAAGCATGCTACAATAAGCATGCAACCTCACTACCTAATTTTTTACTATCAAGCTTAATGTTTCTGAAATTAATGTTTCTGAAAGTATTTATATAAAGACCTACGATCATCTTCAGTCTCTCCTCATAGTAGCTAACTTTCAATAAAAAACTTTAATTAGTGACATAGTTCTGGAGGCATTAAAAATGAACATTACATACATAAAACTAACAAAAGAATGATTTTCCTAGTTGGTTGCCTCATTCATAGACCTCCAAAATTAGATATTTAAAAAAAAAACACATAATCTGTGTTTTTTGTTCCAAAACCTCCAGAAATCACTCTAGGTCCCCAAAATTAAAGTTGAAGTAATGATAAGAGATAAAGAGAATAGAGTGATGTTATACAGATAGTACCTCTAATTATATTAGTAAACAAATAAAATAAACTTTTTAAAAGTTGAAATTATAATTTTTTTATAATTTATGTACTTTTCCCTCTACGTGATCTTATTCATTTCCCACTTATTTCAGCTTTATTAGCTAACACATATTTAAATGCACTCCAATTTCCAGGAAGAGAAAAAGATACCTTTTCATGTTTCCATGACTATTACCTTTAAGCAAACACAAAAGCAAACAACTAACCTCAAAAATGAAACGATCATTCAATACTATGTGATGCAAAAATCATGAAGATGATACAATACAACTATCAGATGACAAAACACTGACGTTAGTATTCCATTATTGTAGTAAAATGCCTCAGACAACCAATTTATAAAAGAAAAGCTTTATTTTAATTCAGTTTTTTTAGAATTTTATTCTTTTAAAATGAGAAAAAGAATAAAAACAATGATACAGAATTTCAAAACAAAACAATAGGAGACTAATAATGGTTAATGAACTATCTATTGTTATCTTTAAGATGAAAAAGTGATCAAGTAATGAAAGCACAAACCACTCTTTCTGATAAGCTAGCACACATTAGTAGTATGATTATCTATCTTTTCTATGTCTATGCCTATGTCTGTAGTCTATGTCTATGTCTATATCTAAACAATATTTTCCCTTCTTTATTTTCTCCTTTCCCCCATCCCAATTGTTTTTCCCTTTTGAGTAGTTTCTTTCTCTTTTACTTTTACAATACCTGTTGTGCAATTTGGAGCTTGTTTATTCTTTCAGTTCTTTACACTAGAAAGACAATACAATATTTACACATGCAAGTCTGATTTATTTCATTCATAAGTATGATCTCAAGTTGCATCTATTTACCTATAAAAGCCTCAAGTTTATCCTTCTTTATAGCTGAGTAGTTCTCCACTGTATAAAACACCACGTCTTTTTTATCCATTCTGCAATTGAGGGACACTTGGGTTGCTTCCAAGAGTTAGCTATGACAAATTATGCTGCCATAAACATGAGTGCACATATACCACTGTGGTATGATGTTTAACTCAGTTTTGAAAGTTTTGGTCCATGATTGGATAGCCCTGCCTCTTTAGGCATTTGGTGAAGTAGTACATCATAGTGGGAATGTGTGCTGGAAAAACACATTTACCATGAGGCCAGGAATCAAACAGGCAGCAGAAGAGAAAAGGGCTAGGGTCATACTGTGCCTTTCAAAGAAGCACTGTTGATGACAGTAGAAGTCTCCGTGTGAGTTCCACCCTTTAATGTTTGCACCATCTTCCAATACCACCACTCTTAGGAGCTAGTCTTTAATGTGTGATGCTTTGCGAGGTTACACTGAAGATCAAAACTATAGAAATACTCTTATTTCAAGTCAGAAACATAGATAAGTGCAGAAAAGATACTTTTGAGTAATGTTTATTTTTGTTTAGGGGAACTTAATCACAAAATAAGGGAACTACTTCTTGCCTTAACACCAATGGCTTAGTTTTTACTTTTTATGAGAAAAGTTCACAGACTATGAAGTCAAAAGACAAAACTAAAAATAGGTAATATCTTTCACTTACCTTATGTTCACATCATTCCATCTTCCAAAGCAATTTTTACAAGCATGTTTTTCTTAAAAACTTGACTGTTCAAAGTGATACACTCTGAAAAACTGAGTTTTGTTCCTTGAAACAAATACTATTCAATAATTCATGTTTTCCATTATGAAAATAACTCTCTAAATTTCCACCCATATGAGAACACATATGGGTAGAAAGCATATACACTGTTTAATTTTATTAATATTTGCCTAATATTTCTACATAAATAATTCACTTTAAAACATATAAATAGTACATTATGATAGTCTAATCAGTGTTGCTTAACACATTTATTGAACAAAATACATAGGAGTAAATGTTGGACAGAATTGGAAAACAGTTTTCTGTTGTCATTGTGACAAAATTAAAATTATTTGCATGAGACATTAAACATATTTTAGCTTATGTTAAGTCTATTCTTTTTATATTTTTACACTTACATATTTATAAAATATTCTGTATTTTCCTTTGTTTTCAAAAATGACTTTTTAAAAAGTGAGTAAAATAACTTAGAATATTTTGTAAGCATATAATGCAGTTTAGTTATTGAAGATTAGAACTGAGATGGGGAAGTTCATAATTTTATTTCTAATTCCCTATAATGAAATTTTAGGTTTAATCTAATTTCTTCATTCATCTTGAAAATAGAAAAATTTCTAGATAAAATAAGTTTTTATCCAATAATACCTCAGTTTGTGAACACTTCTGTTTTGGAACAATTTGGTTTGCAAACAAAAGCATTCAGCAAAATTTTGCTTCCTTTTGCAAAGTCCACATCAGATAACAAACACAGCCTCAGTCATCATCCCCACACAAACACAGCCTCAGAAATTTTTTCCAAGATTGTAAAACAAATTAAGATCACAAACCAAGGCAATTAGAGGGAAGGGAAAATGAAAAAGAAAAGGGGGATCCAATAATAGGAAAACAGCATGACAAGGATAAGTCAATGCCTATCAGTTTTAACCATTAATGTTAATGGTCTCAATTCACTAGTCAAAAGACACAGACTGGCAGAATGGATCAAGAAACAAGATGCAACAATATGCTGTATATCAGAGACACAATTAATTCAAAAAGAAACTAATAGACTGAAAGTCAAAGGATGGAAAACAATACTCCATGCAAAAGAAATTCAGAAAAAAGTAGGGGTTGCAATTTTATTTGCAGATAAAGTCAACTTTAAGCCAAGAATGATTAACAGAGACAAAGAAGGTCACTATATCTTGGTAAAGGGAACAATCCAAGAGGAGGAGATAACGATCATAAATATATATGCAACAAATTTTAGTGCACCAAGTTACATAAAACAATTATTAATGGACATGAAAAATCAAATAAGCCTTAATACAATTGTATTGGGAGACCTCAATACTCTGCTGTCACAAAAAGACAGATTAACTAGGCAAAAAAATCAATAATGAAACATTAGATTAAATCAAACTTTTGAACAAATGGACTTGGTAGATGTGTATGGAGTCTTCCACCCTACACATCAGAATGCACATTCTTCTCAGCTGCACGTGGGACGTTCTCCAAAATAGATCATATACTGGTTCATAGAACATGCATAAGTAAATGTAAAGGAATTGAAATTATCTGATGCATACTATCAGACCACAGTGCAATGAAATTGGAAATCCATGCCAAAGGAAAACACAACAACTTCATCCACATGTGGAAATTAAATAGCACACTACTGAACAATCAATGGGTCTTAGATGAAATTAAAAAAGAAATTAGACAGGTTTTACAGTTGAACAACAATGACAATACAACATACCAGAACTTGTGGGACACAATGAAAGTAGTCTAAAAGGGGAAATTTGTAACAGTAAATATCCATAACAGAGCAAGCTCATACAAACTACTTACTGTTGAACCTCAAACTTCTAGTGAAAGAAGAGCAGGCTAAACCAAAAGCTTGTACAAGGGAGGAAATTATAAGGATCAGAGTAGAAATTAACACACTGGACTCTAAAAAAAAATAAAAAGAATCAATGAATCAAAGAGTTGGTTCTTTGAAAGATTAAATAAAATTGACAAACCCTTGGCCAACCTTACCAAAAAAAGGAAAGAAAGGATTCAAATTCATGTAATTAGGAACAAAAAGGGTGCAATCAAAACACACCCTGAAGAAATCCTGAAGACCATCTATGCTTTCTTTGAAAACTTGTATTCTAGTAAGATGGAAAATACAGAAAAAAGGACAGATTCCTAAATACATATGAATTACCAAAGCTAAATCAAGAAGATATAAAAATCTTAAATAAACTAATAGTGCTAAGTGAAATTGAAGATGTAATTGAAAACCCATCAGCAAAGAAATGCCAATTTCCTGACGGATTCACTACTGAATTCTACAAGAAACTTAGTGAAGACCTAACATCACTATTCTCAAACTGTGTAATGATATTGAGAGGGAAGCAATACTTCCAAATTCATTCCTAGAAGCAAGCACTACTCTAATTCCAAAACTAGAGAAGAATTCAACTAAGAAAGAGAATTACAGATCAATCTCCCTAATGAACACTGATGCAAAAATTCTCAATTAGATACTGGCAAATAGACTGCAGCAAATCATCAAAAAGATTGTACACCATGATCAAGTGGGATTCACCCCAGGGATGCAGGGATGGTTCAACATACATAAATCCATAAATCCATTAATATAATACGTCATATTAACAGAGCCAAGGATAAAAAATCGTATGATTATCTCAATAGATGCAGAAAAACTTTTGACAAAATCCAGCACCTATTCATGAAAAAAAATAGAGAAAATTGGAATACATGACCTACATCTCAATCTCATAAAAGCCATCTATGACAGAACAGCCCACATCATACTAAATGGACAAAAACTGAAATCTTTATTCTGAGATCAGGAACAAGACAAGGATGTCCACTGTCTCCACTCTTATTTAACATAGTCTTGGAAACTTTAGCCAGAGCAATTAGACAAGAGAAACAAGTAAAAGGAATAAAAATAGGAAAGGAAGAAGCTAAACTAGCATTATTTACAGATGACATGATACTCTACCTAAAAGATCCCAAAAATTCCACCAAAAGACTTCTAGATTTAATATGCAGGTTCAGTTATGTAGCTGGTTACAAAGTCAATACTCAAAAATCAATAGCCTTCTTGTACATGAATAGTAAACTTGATGAGAGAGAAATCAGGGAAATAACACCTTTTACAGGAGCATCCAAAAAATGAAATACTTAGGAATCAATCTACCAAAAGATGTAAAAGACCTCTATACTAAAAAATAGAGTACTCTGACAAAGGAGATTGAAGAGGATTTTAGAAAATGGAAAGACATCCAATAATTTTGTGTAGGAAGAATCAATATAGTGAAAATGGCCATGCTTCCAAAACTGGTAAACAGATTAAATGTAAACCCAATAAAAAATTCCAATGGCATACCTCACAGAATTAAAGAAAACAATCCCAAAATTCATCTGAAACCAGAAGAGACCTAAAACAACAAAGGCGATCCTGGGCAACAAAGACAATACAGGGGCATCACAATTCCTGACCTGAAATTATAGTATAAAGCTACTGTGATAAAAACAGTGTGTTGCTGGCAAAAATACAGACAGGAAGATCAATGGAACACATTAGAAAATGCAGAAACAACTGCAGACACACTAAGCTACTTTATCTTTGACAAAGGTGCCAAACACATTCATTGGAAGAAAGATAGCCTCATTAATAAATGGTGTTGGAAAAACTGGCTTTCCACATGCCAAAGATTAAAACTATACTTATATCTTTCACCATGTACTAAGTTAAAATATGAATGAATTAAAGATCTCAACATTAAAACAGAAACATTAAATCTGCTGGAAGATAAAGTAGGTAAAACTCTTGGAGACATTGGTGTAGGCAAACTTTTTGAATAAAAGCCAGATTGCACAGGAACTATCACAAAGAATCAACAAATGGGATCTCATCCTACTGAAAAGCTTTTGCATAGGAAGAGAAACTGCCAACAAAGTGAAGAGACTAACCACAATGTGGGAGGAAATATTTGTCAGCTCTCCCTCAGATAAAGGATTAATATCGAGAATGTATAAAGAACTTAAAAAATTAGTCCTCCAAGATTTAAAGACCCAATCCAATAATGGGCATCTGAGATGAACACACACTTCTCAGATGAAGAAGTACAAACAGCAAATAAATAAGTGAAAAAATGTTCAACAGCACTAATCATTCGAGAGATGCAAATGAAAAGAACATTGAGATTCCAACTCATCCTAGAAAGAATGGCTAGAATTAAGAAGTCAACCAATAATAAATGCTGGAGGGGTTTTGGAGAAAAAGGAACCCTTCTCTACTGTTGGTGGGAATGCAGACTGGTGTAACCACTGTGGAAGTCAGTATGGAGATTCCTCAAAAAACTAGGACTGGAGGTCCCTTCTGGGTATCTTCCCAAAAGAACTAAAAACATCATATCACAGTGATATATATCCACCTATTTTTATAGCTGCACAGTTTACAATAGCCAGATCTTGGAAACAACCTAAATGCCCCTCAACTGAGAAAAGGACAAAAAAGATGTGGTACTTCCATGTAGTGGAATACTACTCAGCTCTAAAGAATGATGAACTAGATATTTTCACACTTAAATGGATGTGCCTTGAAAATATATTTATCAGTGTACTAAATAAGTCATACATATGTAACCATCATATTGCTGCAAATGTGTGACAAACTGTAAGAAAATCTATGTATGTATACATAAAATTAGTTAAGATAGTTAAAGAAAAAGAATTTGGAGTGAATAGTAGCTTTCACAGGGTCATTTTCAGATTTCTCTTTTACTGTGAACTTTTCTTTTGAAAATAATGCAGCATTCATAGAATTTGTGTTTCTTGCCAATGTTTTTCTAATGTCCTATACATTCTTTTCTGTTATAAAATAAAATTTACAAAAATAAAGGCATCATTGTATTTATAAATTATGAAGACAATAGCTCTGTAATGAAATACTTTTGAAGCCAGGTGTGGCAGGAAAAAGGTATAACTTTAGCACTTTGAGAGACTCAGGGAGGAGAATCCAAACTTTTATCCCAGCCTGTTCGACTTAGTCACACTCTACCTCAAAAAAAAAAAAATAAATAAAACCTAAGTTAAAAGACTGGGGTGTAGCTCACAACAAAGAACCTGGCTTCAAACCCTAGTAAAAAGGAAAAAAAAAGAAAAATCAAATATATTATCTGAAGCTGATAAATAGCAATAAATTACAGTTGAGTTTAACTTTAGTTCAACATGTAGACTTTGGGAAGAACATAGTTTTAAATGTTATTTACTAATAATTTTATATGGAGGAAACTTTGTGAGCCATGTAATGTCATATATAAGCTACTTGATCCTCAATTTTAAAAAATTCATCCACCTATAATTACTTTCAGCCTACCAATGACAATGATATTCATCTGACACCAGAGTTAGATCATAGCCAATGGGCACCTGGAAGAATGCCAAGTAACTAGACTACAGTGTTATTTAATTGTTCTTCAGCTTGATGATATACAAGCTTTGAAAAAACGTTTAACATTTATCTCTGCAATTCCCAATGCTCTTCCTCATCAGCACATTAAGATTCAACAATTAGTGATGTTCTCTTAAGACAAACTAGATCCTTTAGTCATGTCTATTTAGATTTCCTAATACTCTGAATGTGATACCAAATTAAGAAATTTTAAACCTTAACGATAGCATGTGCTAGCTTTGCCCAAAATAAAAAT
>RJWM01042950.1:0-14149 GCA_004363535.1 Dasyprocta punctata
CTGCTGTACAGCACGAAATGCAACCCTTGTTAATTTTTTAATGTGACCATTCCAGAATCAATAAAGTCATATATGGAGAGTTGAGACTAATAGTGCACATGGAGAAGGTATTGTTATTTCAGAAAATGTTTAGGTAGTGTTTGCCAAAACTCTCATTTCTACTTCATTTCTGCAAGAAATAGCAATATAGCCATTACATACTAGCAGCAAATTTGTCAGTCCTCCAAGTTTATTGCATTTCTTGCTGCATTCTGGTGAAATGTAAAACAAATTAAAGCTTTGCCTTTTGAGTTCATTAATTTGAAATACAGTGGTCCAGGGGGACTTGACAAAGTGGCACCTTGAGATGAAACAAGAGAATTTGCTAATTTAAGATTCAATATTGCTTGTTTGATTTGTTTTAATGATTAAACTGTATTTCAGCTGACTCCAAATTCAGTGGCTCTGTAACCTTCTCAATATATAGCTTCAGTGTTAAATCATTTGCTTCCAGCAGAGTGCCTTGAATTGCTGTTGGTAATTTTTCTGTGAAGTTAGTAATGCTAAGAAGCATTTAGAGCAGTGTTCTTAAACTAAGCTGTACAAACAAACTTTCTGGTAATAAATGTTGATTCAGATTCAACTGGTCTTGGTGGAATCTGAGAATCTGGATTTAAAATGAGCTATAGAGATTTGCAAGGCTGCTGGAGTAAGGTCAGATCATCAACCATTTAGAGGTGCTGCAGTCATAGTGCAGCACCATCATTCAAGCATGGGACACCAGGAACTGTTCCTGATTTTAAGAACAAACTGAAGGTCATCATAATCCAGGACTGTGACTATGTGAGTGTCATCTTACCGTACTGCAGTGGACATAGCAAATTTGCAAACTGCTTGCTATCACCGAGTGTTTTTCACCAGATGCAATTTTACCTTGACCCTGATAGGGTCAAAGAATTCTTCTAGTACCTTTTAGGACTTTCAGTTCTTATTGCATTTACCTGGGTGCACAATGACTGAGCAACATGGAGATGAATGTTTAGTCCAATATATTACTGCTAGTCATAATTTTTAAGTCTGTTTTCAAATTTATATCCCTAAATTAGCATCCTTTTTGGAAAAACTAAACATAGTTTTGACTATTAGTAGAAGCATGGCACAGCAGGCTATGAATAAGTGTGAAAGTGTGAGAGGGGCAGGGATCAAGGGAGGGAGGGAAAAACAGAGGGATATAGGGAGAAAGGAGATAAAGAGAGAGAGAGGAAGAGGTAGAAGGTAAGAGGAAAAAAAGGAGGAGGAGAACAAATGAAGAGAATAATAATTGGTACAAAGAGAGGTAGAAAAAAAGAAATTATGAGTCAGTATGCCAATATATCCTTATTAGTCACTAGTAAGTAACATAAACTCACTATTTTGTGAAATCAGAGTATGAATGAGAAAAAAACTCAATAGAATACCTGGGAATATATCCTTACTGTCAATGGATGATATAAATAATAAAGCACACCAAGAGAAATTGGTTCAGGGGCTTTGTTTGTTTTGCTTCCTACCTTATAATCCCAAACAGATAGTACTCTAGTCAGATTTTCTGATTAATTGATTACTAGTGATCCAAATACACAGAGCTAAAATACTAAAAAATGTGAGAATCAGAATGTTTTGTGACATACAGACTTAAGTGAAAATGCTTGCATTACTCAAATGAGGGTCTCAGGATTTACAAAGTGTTTTGTGTGCTATTTTATGTGCATTCCCTGTGATATATCACATTCCATTTATTCTCAGTAAAATCATACTACATACAATATTTCTGTTCCTTGCACTTGAGCTGTAAAATAATGATCTCGTCAAGTAGCAGAGGAGGCATCACAGAGAATATAAAGTCTTCCTCAGGATAAAACAGATTTTTTACAAACCCACAGCAAGAAAGCAAGAGAAAACACAAATATTTAGCAATTATTCAGTAGATACTCATTGTAGGGAGCAATGAGTGGGAATACTGTCAGAACATAATTTCAAGACTTTTGAAAGCTATGATGAGAAATCTGTACTAAGAAAAATGATGCATTAAAAACAAATGAATTTGATCCTTAGACTAGATTTTGGGAGTTAAATTAATAAGCACACATATCCGAAACCTCTTCTTCTTTATAATTCCTATTATCTATATAATTTTATGTGTGCTTAATCTTTGCTAACTATAGATTTTTTAAGTGTGTATGGTTAATAATATTATCCTCAAAATATAGTACAGATTACATTGCATAGGTAGAAAAGTAAGCACAACTATTTCCACAAAGAAAGTCCTCAAAAATATGATGAGAATGAGGATGTGTCCATTTGAATAGATCTGAAAGCAGAGATGGGGTCCAAGACTCTGAGCAATATCAAATTCATTATTTGGCCAGAAAGGAAGTTAATAGTGCAAAGAATTGCTTTGATGAATTCATTACTTCTCTGAGTAGTTGTGTTAAACTTTCTGGCGCATCCTCTGGAATTCTGTAGATTTGACTAGAATATTGGAAACTAAAGGCAGTCATTAACTGATTACTGCATCTGTTCTTTGATATTTGCTCACCATGGGAGGCCATCGGATCTACCAAATTTCTTTGTCTCTGTGTACACAAAATACTGGCCCTCAGGAGTCTCGGGAGATTCTCCAGGCAACAAAACAGAGAAAACCGGAGTCACAAGGCCTTGCTGTAGGATACTGACCCCATAAAAGAGTTCTCCACCACAGAAGCATTAAAAGCAGGTGAGCTGAAAGAGAGTAACATTGATGAAAATTTTCTAAGATTAATAGTGCAAGTTAATGTCTCACACTTCTTTATGAAACTTATATTCTTTATCCTTTAAATTTATTTTATTGTGTTAATCAACACAATTTCTAAGTCATTCTATTCTCCCTTCATTCTTGTTATGGTCACAATATCTTACGCTTGATCTCTTTGTGGAAGTATGTTGAAAGGCTGTATAAAAACTTTTCTCTCTTATAAAACTTTTCAACTTTGCTTGTTTATACATGCTTGAAAGATTATATTACGGTAATAAATAACGTTATTGGATGTCTGCTGTTCAGTTTTGATTGTTATTCAGACATTACGTTTAATCCACCAACTTCTCAGTGGCAGGCAGTTTCTTCATAGCAGGCAATTTGAGGTACGTAGTTGTGATGTCAATCATTGTAGCAATGCAAAAGGTTAAGAATAAGAATAGGGGCCTGGGATTTAGTTCAGTGGCACAAGTGCCTGCCTGGCAAGTGTGAGGTCAGATGTTTGATCCCTGGTACAAAAAAAAAAAGAATAAGAATATTCAGGAATAGTTATTAATAATAATCTTACAATTGGTTGAATGCAAAGTCTGGTCTTCAGTCTATCCAGCAGATGCTACAAAAATACATACCATATAGGCTTGGGAAAAGCACACATTATACTTGACAGGTAATGTTGGCACAGTGAAAGTGGGAGAGCGTATGACTGCAGAAGAGAGGAAGCCTTGTTGGCTGTTAAAGAAAAGCCTTTCTCAAAGAAAGTTCTAAAAACAGGAGTACTGGCTGCCAAATATTGCTGAAAGAGGGGATTTGTGATTGAGGAATGTGAGAAATGAGGAGCTATTTACTTTTAGCTTTGTCTCTTTAAAGATTTTTCTATTTGATTTATAAATATGAACTGGGGTTGACAAAGAATTTTGAGTACTGAAATGAAGACAGGCTTGGTCAGAAAGGGTCAGATTGGGATGTGAATCCTCCATTCAGTCTACTGTTCAGAGACCCATTGCTTTTGACTTGCTGCTGTTGCCCAGGTTAAGGCCAAAATTGGAAGCCCCTGATTTGCTTTAACAGTGTCACTGAAGGTGAAGACCCTCCTGAGCCTCTCTAACCTTGACATAATTACAGATGGTGTACAGAGTTTCATAATCTTGAATTGATTATGTATATATTTTATGTTATTGAGTAAAAGAAAAAATAGATTTCTATTCAATGAATCACACTCTTTGGAACTTCTATCTCTTGCACAGTATTCTGATTCTGTGTCTCCATGCATATGAGTAGCAAAAAGTGATTACATTGTTAGACAAAATGTACTGCTTGCTCAATTGTTTGCAGTCACTGGATTTAACCTCTTACAAGCTCATTTAGTTTTTTTCCAGTACTTTATCTGAATAATGTTGTTAATTACACTTAATATATGAGCATATTGTGCCTCAAAATGGTTAGAAAACTTTTCAATGAATAGACCTTATGAGAGTCCTCTCTTGAACACAACCAGTGCTGTTTACTATATATGGCCAAATCATCCTCAAAGTGTGTTTCCTCATAGAATCCATCTGATTTCTGTGTCAGGAGTTCTGACCCAGTCTCTAGTATTTCTCAGATAAATACAAAGTTTCTGTCAGTGACACATGTATCCTTTGTGGAGAAAAACATTGAAGCCTCTGTCTTTAGTGTTCTAATGATTTTGCCACCACAATTTATGACTAACAAAGTTGGAAAGGAAAGGAGCTATACCAAAATTGATTTTATCTTTACAAAGCGCTCATCAAAATTGTATCCACCAGAAAAATCCAGTTAATGGGTTACTCTTCATTGCTGGTTTTTAATGTCACAGCTCATGGAGTTTTACAAAAGACACTAATAGTTTATTTGGTTGATTGACTGAAGTATGGATCAAAGGAAGGCCTGCTGTAAATGAGCTGGGGATGTCTGATATTCCTTGGTTTTCTGTCATTTAGGATGTTGAAGAGCTCAAAAAATAGAAATGATGCAGTGAATTTGTCAGGTAAAGATTTATTCAGTACAATGTGAGGGTCCCAAAAATATAGCCTTCACTAATACCTTAAGAAACAGCTTTGCGAGTGGATCACCAGCATCCTTGAAGTGGCTTGTCATGGCCCTTCTGTCTGTGCCAGATTTTACAATAAGGATCACAGCCATTCAGTAGGGAAACTTAAAGACAATGGATTTAATTTGATCCTGGAGTGGCAAGGACTTGGCAGGAGCACTCAACTGCCAAAGACAGGATGGGCATACTTACTGTCATGGAAACCAGAAGTAGAACTGATCAGAGCAACACAACATATATCATCAATCTTTCTTCATCCTTCCTCAAAGTGACCCAAAGTCTTTTACCAAAATAACTACATTGGGGAAAAGGAAAAAGTCAGACATTTCAGGGACTACTGGACACTGGTTCTGAATTAATGCCAAATCCAGAGATCCATGCCATCCTTGTGGCCCTCCAGTAAGAAAAGTGGGCCAGGGCAACTGAAATAAATATACACCTCACAAACGAGGTACAAATGGTCAATAAATATGTGGAAAAATTTCAACATCTCTGGTCTTTAGAGAACAGCAAATTAAAACAACATTGATATTCCTTTTACTCTACAAAGGATGATTAACATCAAAAAATAATAAAAATACTGACAAGACTACAAAGACAAAGTAGCATTTGCATGTTGTTGGTGTGAAGATAACCCTATGCAACCCATATAGAAAACATTATGGCGATTCTTCCAAAAACTAATGCTAGAAATTTCCTTGGATCCAGCTATTTCCCTTCTAGGTGTCTTCCAAAAGGGTTAAAGACATCAAATTGTAGTGATACACCTATTTGTAGCAACACAACTCATAATAGCTAAGTCTTAGAAGTGAGCTATATGTCCATCAACAGATAAACAGATGATGAAAATAAGGTATTTATATGCAATGTATTATTACTCTTGCAGAAATAATGATAAACTTGAGCCCTATGTAGGAAATTGGATGTACCTTGAAACCATAATGATCACTAAACTAATCAGACACACAAGCTTAAATATCATAAGCTTTCCAATATATGAGAGACCTAAAATATACAGAGCAAAATAAAAGATAGATAATAGGAAATACGGGGATAGAATTTTTGCAAATAGGAAGGGTACCAAGAGAGGGCAGGAGTGGAGAGACAGAGTAGGGGAAAGGGCATGAAAACAATTGAGGTGAGTTATGTAAATTACCAACTCTTCACAAGGAATGCTATCATTAATTACTGTAAACATGCTCTACTGAAGAAATAAAATAAAAAAAAAGAGTACGGGCCTATGGAGGTTAGGTGATCAATGAAGCATCAGCCAAGGTCTGATTCACAGTGGGTCCACTGGGTTCGAAATATCATCCTTTGATCATTTTTTCCAGTAACACATAATTGAGAGAGGTATATTTAGTGCTTGGAAGAATTTTGATACTGATTCTTAACATGTAATGTGGGATATTTACAGTGGGGAAGGGCAAATGGAAGTCATCACAGTTGCTTTTACCATAGAAAATAGAAAATTAAAGCAATATGGCATCCTAGGGGTATTGTAATGGTTAGTGCCACCAACGAAGGATTGAAAAATGCAGCTTGGTGCTTCCCACCACATTCCTATTTAACTCCTTTTTTTTTGTTTTGTTTTTTGTTTTTTGTTTTTTGTTTTGGTCTGTGCAGAAGAGGGATGGGTCTTGCACAATAATGGTGGATTACCATAATTTTAAAAAAGTGACTACATTGCAGCTTCTATACTAGATGTAGTTTGCATTCTGGAGCAAACAAATGCATTTCTTGGTACCTGGTATGCAGCTACTGATTTAGAAAATGCCACTTTTCTTTGTAACTGTCCATAAACCCCACAAGAAGCAACTTGCTTTCAGCTTGAAAGGCCAGTGATACTTTAGTGATCTACTTCAGGGGTATATTAATCGGAAGCCTTGTGTCCCAATTTAGTTTACAAGGATCTTAATCATATTTGTTTCCACAAAGTATCACACTGGTCCATTTTTTGATGACAGTATGATGGTTGGGCAAAGTGATCAACAGGTAACAATTATTGTGGACTTGTGGGTAAAGCACTTGTATACAAGAGGATAAGAAATAAATCTACGTAACCCTCAAGGTTCCACTACTCAGAGAAATTTCTAACAGTCCACTGATATCTTTAAGGAGAAGGATCACTTGTTTCATCTGACACTCCCAAGAGTGAAAAAAAGCCACAATGCTTAGTGGTCCTAATGTTTTCTGATTTTTAAGATGACACATTCCTCCATTAGGTGTGTTGCTTTGGTCCATTTACAGAGTGATTCAGAAATCTGCTAGTTTTGAGTCAGGCAAAAAGCAAAATAAGGCTTTGCAAAATGTCCAGGCTGCCAAGCAGGTTTCTCTGCTAATTGGGCCATATGATACAATAGATACAATGAATCTAGAGGTGTCTGTGGCAGATAGAGATACTGCTAGATTCTCTGGAAAAACCCCATGTATAAATTAAAGCAGAAGTCCTTGGCATTTTGGAGTAAGACTCTTCCATCATCTTTAGACAACATTCTCTCTGAGAGAAAAAAACACCTGGCCTTCTACTTGGCCTTAGTGGAAACCGTATATTTGACTATGGGACACTAGGGTGCCATACATCCTGACCTACCCAACATAGACTTGGTGCACTCTGATCCAACAACTCATAAATTTGTATGAGCACAGCAATAGTCCATCATTAAATGGAGGTAGTATGTTCATGATCAGGCCTAATAAGGTCCAGAAGGTATAAATAATTTGCTCTAAAATGTAACCCAAATTTCCATGGTTGCTACCCCTGTTATATTGCCTTTTGTCCCCTAGTGTGCACATATGAAGTCATGGGTTATATCTCATGATCAATTGAGAAGATTCAGCCTGGTTCAGAAGTGAAGCCTAGGACCTGGTTTATAGATGGTTCTGTATGCTATTCATGAATCACCTGAAAGTCAACAGTTATAATACTATAGCCTCTTTCCAGATGTACCTGAAGGATCGTGATGAATTCTTCATAGCAGACAGAATATGAACCGTGTAGCCGTACATTTTGCTTGAAAGAAATAATGGCCAGATGTATGACTATATACTGATACCTGGGCTGTAGCCCTTGGTTTGTCTTGATGGTCTGGGACTTGAAACGAACTTGACTAGAAAACTCATAAGAAAGTCATCTGGAAAAGTTGTATGTAGGTAGATTACTCCACATGGGTGAGGGATGTGAATATATTTGCGTTATATGTAAATACTCTCCAAGCAGTGACCTCACTAGAAGAGAACTTTAGTATTCAAGTGGATAAGATAACCCTTTCTGTGGGTTGTGATCCATAACTTTCCTTATCCACTACTGTTATTGCCAATAGAAGCATAAATAACTCATAGAGTCAAGGATAGAGGTTATTCATGGATTCAGCAACATGCACTTCCACTCAGCAAGTCTGACCAGGCTAACGCAACAACTGAATTCCCAGTCTATCAGCAGGATATACAAATATTTGGGGTCTTTTGTCCTTCCATATATATTTTATGATTGTTTTGTCTAGTGCTGTGAAGAATGACATTGGTATTTTAATGGCAGTGGGATTGACTTTTTGGAGTAGTTTAATAGAATGACCATATAAACAATATAATTTTCTGGTCCATGTAAATAGCTAATATTTCCATCTTTTAGTGTCTTGTTCAATTCCAAATTTAAAATTTTTATTGTAAAATTCTTTTACCTCATTAAATAGATTTATTTCTAAATATTGTATTTCATTTTGCACTGTTCTGAATGCCATTGTTTTTCTGACTTTTTTCTCAGTACACAGTGTACAGAAAAATGATTTTTGTATGCTGATATTTTATCCTGCTACTCTGCTGAATTATAAGCATCTTTAGGTGAAGTCCTTAGGGTTTTCTGTTTGTGGAAAAATATTATCAGCAAATAAGGATAATTTGACTTCTCTTCCTAATTGTATCTTTTTTATTAATATTATTATTTTTTGCTTGATTGACTAACATTTCAAGTATGTTATTGGATCAGAACGTTAAACGTGGACACACTTTTCTTATTCCTGATAATTTATTAGCGTAAACCCTATAATTTTTCAGTACATTATTAGTTATGGATTGTCACAGATACCCTTTGTTTTGTTGAGGTCTAAACATTCTATATGTAGTTAATATGAATTTTTATCACCAAAGTATTTTTAATTTTATGACAGGCATCTACACCTAGTGAATTGATCATGTGATTTTAAAAGTTTGTGATTTTATTTATCGGTTTATAGTTTTTGTAGTTTACGATTGTCTTGGGAAATGCTTACATGTACATGTTACAGTATATTTCTTTCTTTTGCTTTTTAATCCCTTTGTCTCTCTCTCCTCCTCCTCAATTGCTCCTCCAGTTCCTCATTCTATTTTACATTCCTTCTGATATTATTGGTCTCAGTTCGTGTTATAGCCTGTAATGTTTACATTAATTGGGGTTATTTGGTGCCTGTATATGGAATAGTATCCAGCTATAAATAATAACAAAGTACAGATATTTGTAAGACTATGAATGAACCTGGAAAGCACAATGTTCAGTGAAATAAACCAGACATACAAGCTTAAAGACCATATGGTATCTCTCATTTGATTGAGGAAAAGTACAAAGAAACTGATAAAGGATGAATATAAAGGTGTAAGGGGATGGATCTTGCAGTGAAGTGGGGAAGAGGGGAGTGAAGGAGAAGAAGGCAGAATAGGAAGGATAATGTGATTTTTACCCTTGATTCTATTTGTGTGGTGTATTATGCTTATTTATTTGTATGTGCTGAATTATCCTTGCATTTTTGGAATGAAAATAAAGAGAAGATTCAAGTAAAATTAGAGATGAAAAAGGGAATACTACAGTGATGTCATTGAACTCCTTAGGCTCATTAGCCAATATTTTGAAAAATAATATGAAATAAATTGTAAGAAATAGCAGAAATGGACAAATATCTTGACACATTTGACTTATTACAATTGAACCAAGAGAATATAAAATATTTATCTATATCAAGAATATTGAGATTTAAGAAATAATAAAGAATTTCCCAATAAATCAATGCCCAGCATGTACAAACTCAGACCTCAATTTTACTACACTTTTAAAGAAGAACTAACACCAATGCTCCTCCAGATATTTCATAAAATATAAACACAAAAAAACTTTTCTAGTCTCATCTTATGATGCCAGTGTTACTTTGATACTAGAACTTGATCAGGACAAAAACACACACAGAAAAGAAAACTATAATGAATGTATTAAAAAAAACTCTCCCTAAAATACTCACAAATTTAAATTTTGACAACTTATTACATAGCTCATACACCAGGAACCAATTGGCTTCCTATTTTCTGGAAGTCTAGAAAGGAGCTATTAGATAATTGAGGCCATTCTTAGCTATATAAATGAAAATATCACTGATTATAATGTATAGGTAGAAAGAAAAAGGGTTTTCTTTTCTACTTCAACAAGGTTTTGCATTAAACTGCAATGCTTGAGAGTGAATATGAATGACCCTAAATCTAAATGCCAGAAGTTTAAATAGACACTAACTTTTCACTCTTTTTTTTTTTTTTTTTTTTTTTTTTTTTTTTTTTTCGGCACTAGCGATCGAACTCACAACCTCACACCTGCCAGGGCAGGTGCTTAAGCCGCTGAGCCAAACTCCCAGCCCTGGTTTTTTGAGGCAGGGTTGCACTATGTAGCTCAGGCCATCCTTGCGCTCGCGTTGTAGCCCAAGCCGGCCTCAAACTCACAACGCTCCTCCTACCTCAACCTCCCGAGTGCTGGGATTAAAGGCGTGTGCCACCATGCCCGGCTAACTTTTCACTCTTTACTGAGACAAAATACCTGATGCCCAAAATTAGGGAAGAAAAGGTTTATTTCTTATAGTTCTCAGAGGTTTCAGTTGATACTTAGCTGGCTTCAAGGCAGCATGGTGTGGCAGGGCTGCCATTCATGGTGGCCGCCAAACAGCAAGGTGAACTGACAAGAAAGAGAGAGAGAAAGAGAGAGAGAGAGAAAGAAATGCATTACTTCACCCTTACTGTATGTTGGCTCCATCCCTGGGCGGGTGCAACACTCACATCACCAATCCCAGAGCTAGACAACAAATCAGTCATGAACACCAGAGTCAGCCCATCCAGATTACATAAGGCCTTGGGGGGACACAGGATCAAACCCATACATTCCACCCCTGGACCCCTAAGGACTCATGTATATCCTTCATACAAAAGGCATTTAGTCCATTTCCAAGAGTTACTACAGTCCTAACAATTTCAGCATTGCTGAAAAGTTCAAGTCCCAAATCTCCTCCAAGATCTATGGCAAACTCTTTACTATAAACTCCTATACAAATGAAAACAAGTTAAACACTTCCAACATGTGAAGGCAAAAAATAAACATTACCATTCTAAAAGTTACAAACAGGGGAATAAAAAGCATTAGAACCAAAGCAAGTACAAAATCCAGCATGGCAAACATTAAGTCCTGGAGTTTTACACTCAGCATTTGAAGCAATCTGGCTGCAAGTTCCAAAAGGCTTGAGTGATTTCAGCCCCATGGCACTTCTACGGGTTTTCCATTACATCCTTGGCTTCACCCTTACACCTTTACATACTGCCCTCTGAAGGAAGGGTGGAAGCTGCCTTAGTCTTAGAATTTGAGCATTTTCCTTACACCTAAAACTAGTGCCACATGGATGCCTCCAAGGTCCACTGCCAGCTGGAATGGCAACCAGGCTTTCCTCTCTCTTGGTAGGGGTTGAGTGCCTGGATCACTGAGCTCTCTGAACCTGATTGTGGGGAACAGCTTTTCTATACTGCTGCCATTCTGGAATCTGGAATGACTGTCACCATTTTGGAACCTCCTGTGGCCTCAATCACCACTTTGGAACATGACGTTCTGTGACTTTTTCCTCCAAGCAAACTCTTTCACATTTGCCTGCTTGAGGCTACAAAAGGTGGAGACCCACTGCTACTCAGGATGGCCCAGGCCATCTTTTTTGTTTCTTTGTTCCTTCTTTGCAATCAAGGTTTCAGCTCTATTTTTTTTTTTTCGGCACTGGGGATTGAACTCACTACTTCGCACTTATCAGACAGGTGCTTAAGTCACTGAGCCAAACTCCCAGCCCTGGTTTTTTTTGAGGCAGGGTCGCACTGTGTAGCTCAGGCCGGCCTTGCACTTGCATTGTAGCCCAAGCTGGCCTCAAATTCACAATGCTCCTCCTACCTCAGCCTCCCAAGTGCTGGGATTAAAGGCGTGGACCACCATACCCGGCTCTCAGCTTTATCTTTACAGTCCACAGCTTTCTGGCCAAACTCACATTTTAAATCACCATGCTGGGCTCTTTGCTCTTGATTCACAAAGATAAATCTAGCTAAAAGCCCCCAACAATAGTCAGGCCACTGCTTCCACTTTCAGCTGCCTTTAAGTTTCCTTTGCCAGACTAATCAGTCCTCTGCCCTTAATCTCAGTCTCAGGCAAAATCTCTGGGCATGAGAAAAATGCAGACAAACTTTCTGTCAAGCCATAACACACATCGTGTGGAATCCAGAAACCAATACAGTCCTTCTTCCCAGCAGAAACCTCCTGAGCCTGCTCTTTACTGGCAGGCTTTCTGGTCTCCTGGGCTCTGACCAGAATCTCACATATAGAGTAGCCTAAGCTGTACCAGCTCTGTGCATTTAGGTGATATCTCTGAACCTTTCCAAAACCTTCCCACAAGCCATTTCCAAAGACTTTTGAACCACATGGTCAGGTTTACTCACAGCAATGACCCCACTCCCGTGGTACCAAGTTCTGTCTTAGTTACTTTTCATTCATTGCTGAGGCAAAATACCTGACTCCCAAAATCAGGGAAGGAAAGCTTTATTTCTTACAGTTCTCAGGGACTTCAGACCATACTTAGCTGACTCCAAGGCAGCATGGTGTGGCGGGGCTGCCATTCATAGTGGCCACCAAACAGTAAGGTGAACCAGCGAGAGAGAAAGAGAGAGAGAGAGAGAGAGAGAGAGAGAGAGAGAGAGAGAAAGAGAGAGGTTCCTCCTGCCCTTACACTGTATGTTGGCTCCACCACTGGACAGGTCCAGCACTCATATCACCAACCCCAGTGCTAAACAACAAACCAATCACAAATGTCAGACTCAGCCCCATCCAGATTACATAAGGCCTTGAGGGGATACAGGATCAAATCCATACAGACACATTCTTAGGGCAGGACAAAATGTATTTACATATAACACTAAGAAAACCACTGGAAAGCAAATCAAAAATATGTGATGTCACTAGAAGCATCAGACTAGAAATTTAGAAACACTAGTATTCACAAATGTTTTAATATTGAGACAAAGGATGCAGATGATCTATTTAGGAAATGCCAAAAATATCGTGGGGAGAGAGACATAGAAGCTTTAGAACATGATCACATTCAAATAGGGTTTTATATTTCATGCTTTTTGGTTATATTTAGAAAGGGATTATATTGCAAATATTACTCTGTCATTTCTTATTCTGTTTTTGAAAATAGCATATGGAACATACTTTAAATATTTACTTTTTATTTTTAATTTTTTACTCTTTTTATTGGTTTTGTAGATTAGTTGGTGTCATTTCAGCAGAATCATACATGTGCATAACAAAACAGAATCTTTATAAAGTAGGATTTAGAGAAATAAGAACTACAATCGTTGAAGTTAAAATTTAAAGGATAGATATCAAAATAGCGGGAAGTTAAGATTAATAAAGTTTAGAGCTAAAATATACATATTTTGAGGAAAATACAAATGTGACCATAGGATTGATCTTGGGAAGTTGTTAGGGTTAGGAGGGAAATATTGTTGGCACTCTAGGCAGGTGAAAGAAATAAGAGAAGGAATTTGGTTGAAGGGATTAGATCATAAGGACCTAAATTTGGGAACTATATTGCATCATCCACCCCTTCCTCTGTGGCTGTATTACTTTCTCCCTCTTTCCTGGCTGCCATGAATCCAGCAATTTCTTTCACTATTTCCTTCTACTGTCATGTTCCTTTTTACTAAGGTCTGAAACCAGTAAAGCCAGTTGATCTTCAAGTTAGACCTCTGAAACCATGAACTGAAAATACCTTTCCTCCTTTAAATTTTTTTTTTCAGGTTCATAATTACAGCAGTGAAAATCTGACCAACACAGTAATTTATGAGGTGAGAAAGAGTGATCTTGAACAAGAAAGTCTAGAATAATAGGAAACATATTTTCTACCTATGCCAAACATTCACTTGCTTAAAATAAGAACAAAAAAGTATATTTCAGTTCTATTGGATAGTGTTTTGACACAGGTCTTACTGGATAAAAGTTAAGGTGTAGATAATGTAGT
>RJWM01042951.1:0-14053 GCA_004363535.1 Dasyprocta punctata
CAGAGGTAACTTGCGGCCTTTCTGAGTTTGACAAAAGCAGAAGGCAAAGTCCCTAACCACTCAAGAGCTAGGTATAGGCGCATTTGTCCTAAGGGAGATGCAAATATAACTAACACCAGACGGAGGAACTGCCCAGGACTCTTCAGTTTTCCCTGACGTCTCAGCTGGAGCTGAAGCCTGGGTCTTGATTATAACTTGAGGAGCACAGTAAGCTGCCCCTCAACGCAGAAGAGAGCGGAGGCCCCAAGCTGCCCCTCCAGTATCGTGGCCTCGGCTGTGTGTGCGGTGCAGGCCGAGGTGGGAAACGGGCTTTGTGGACAGTTGCAAGGCAGAGTGGACCTGCGCCAGGGTCCCGGAACACTTGAAATGGTGACGGATAGTTCGTGGCTAAAGGGAAGCCGTTCTGACAAGGCCACCTGCACACAGGGAGATAGGGACGGTGTCAACGGGGACAGCAGAGCACACAAGAAGGCCGAAGGCTGACTGGCCACCGCTGCCTGTGGCAGACGGATGCGAATCCCCCTCGGGCTCTCCGGAACCTGAGGAGCCCAAGGTTATGTGATCACTGGGAGAAAGCGACGACGGTGAAGGTGTTCACCACGGCAGGTCTTCCCGGAGCTCACCGCCATCTCCGAATTAATGCACCAACTCAGCAGACATTTCCCGGTAGGGAGAGGCCCCAAGCGGGTCACTCTGCGACTCCTAACTCAGTCCTCCCCCTGTCCCTTCCGGCCGCCCTGACAACCCACCACCTGTCACACAGACAAACTGAGATTCGTTGTTTCTAAGCAAAATACAGGCTCCTTGTGAGTAAATCACACCAGGAACTCGCCAGAGGAGGGGCTGACTACCGGAAGTGAGGTCAGGATGCAGGGACGGCCTCCCGATGTCTGCGACACGGAAGCCCTGGGTCTGCGACGAAGTTTCAGGGCACAACCAGGAGGGGAGCGTCTGTGGGGAGGCGAACATGTGTTGTGCCCCGACCGTGACACCGCCTTGCTTTCCTTCTGCCAGTCAGAGTGCAAATTCTAGGGTACTGAAGAACTGGGCTGCGCTGGTTCCTGTGATAATCTGTGATAAATTACCCCACGTGGGCAGCATAGGAGGAGGAGGGAGAGAGGACAGCAGCCACCTTTACCCCTGGGCCCTCACGAGACCCCGGCAGGCTGTTCCCGCAGGGCCTCAGGGCGACAAGGGAGTCAGGGTCAGCCCTGCGAGCCACACCTGAGGGAAACAGGCTGTGCTGCGTGCAGAGCTGAGCCCCCTTGGCTGCCGGTGAGGGGGACCAGGACCCTTTAATCATTTACAGAGCAGACGGTGGGTGACTTCATCACCCGGGCCGACAGAAGACAAAGGGCTGGGTGTCCGCGTGCATGTGCCCACCGGTGTGTGCCTGCACGTGTGTGCGTGCACAGGTGTGCGTGCACGTGTGTGTGTGCACGTGTGTTCACACCCCTCTACGTTTGGGTGTCCCTGTGTAGCAGTGAGTTGCTGCTAAACTGACTAACTCTCACAGCTGGGTCGGGCTCACTGGTGCGGGAGTGAGGGGAAGGCCCACAGAGACTGAGGAGGAGTGGGTTTGCATGGCAACCAAGAGAGACCTAGAGCACTCCTCATAGCGGGAGAGTCGAAGTGTGAGCCCCTGAGCTCTCGCTGTCCTTCCTGCATCGGGTGACACATCCCAGAAGAGGGGTAGCTGGGTCCGACGGAATTTCTACTTTCAGTTTTTGAGGAATCTCCATGCTAATTCCCACAGTGATAGGTGACTCAGAGGGAAGGCGAGGTCAGATCTGCTGGGGCAGGGCTGGGGCTCCTGGGGCCCGGAGACTCAGGCTGCCAAACCTCGGGGCAGAGCAGGAACCTCAGGAGGGAGGCGGGCCTGTGTTCAGCACCCAGGAGCAGGGTCCGGACCAGTGCGGTGCCATGTGGGTCTCCTCCGCAACGCACCATCGAGCCCCTGTGGGCCCTCTTCTTCCGCAGGGACCCTGGGACACGTTGAGCTCTTCTCTCCGCCCCGCCCTCTTCGCCCAGCTTTGAAAGGGGCACTGGCTGGTAGGCCGGAGACGGACTGGGGAGCTGCCCTGGCCCCGCGGGAGCACGGGACCCCTTCTCTGGCCAGCCCCGGCATCTCCTCTCCTCTGGGACAGAACTATCACTCGGCGGTCAGCGCTGTGTCCCTTGCTCAGGGTAACCAGCCTCGGATCCCCCGCAGGAGTCCAATTTGTCTGATGGACCCCAGACCCATGAAATTGCAACCATGCGTCCCCTGCCCTGGCTCAGGCCCTCCCCTCATGGGGACAACGGGAGCAGGGACAGAAGTCATCTTCTTCCCCCTCTTGCTCCAGCCTGCAGTGTTGTGACGGCCAGGCGGGGGAAGCCTCTCGGTGGACAGGGACAATCCCGGCCCTCGATGTGGCTGTGTCCGGCGAGGGCAGCGCCTTCCTTAGGGTTTGTGAAACTTTACACCAATGAAACAACTGGAGATGTAAGTTTTAGAAGAAAAAGCAAAATCACTTCATTGGAATTGGGGAAAGAAGATCACTTTATTGGGAAAAAGAGAAATAAGGAGATAGTGAGGAGCCGGGGGCCAGGACCAGGGTCTGTTCTCAGCCCCCCTGGCACATGGTGAGAAGGGGCCCCCCACCCCGAGAGTCGCTATAACGCTGGCTGCTATGGGCTCAAGACTCCTGATGTGGCCATTGTCCCTCCCGCTGCCCACACCACATGCATCTGAGGACAAGCACGCTGAGGCCTCTTTGTGCTGTCCAGGGGCTCATCCAAGGCCGGGTAAAAAGGATGCATGCGCACTCTAGTGTATTGATCCGGTGTATCGATACGGCGAGAGGGTAGTAGGTGTATGTGCACTCACACATAGGGGCGTGTGTGTGTGACATGCTGAGTGCGCTTTTATAACGTAGCCCCCTCCCTACTTGGTTGCTTTTGTGCATCATTGGAGGTGGAGGGAGGAGGGAAGTGGGCCCTGGAGCCAGGCTGGGGCCTGAGCAGCTCTGTCTTAGTCTCTTTCTCCCTGTCTGTCTGTCTCTGTCTCTGTCTCTCCTCTGTCTTTGTCTCTATCTGTCTCTCTTCCTCTCTGTCTGACTCCTTCTGTCTGTCTGTCTCTCTCTCTCTCTCTCTCTCTCTCTCTCTCCTTGTGGTTTAACTCTTTTAACCTGCCCTGCCTGTTGCCCAACTTTCCCTGCTCGTTGCTCGAAGAGGATGTCCTGTACCCCACACCCCATCTGTGTGTCCACTACAGGAGCGCCTGGACCTACAGGGTTCTCGTCCTCTGCTTGCTTCCTGCAAGTGGTGGGGCAGCCTGGTCCCCTCCTGACTGACTTCTCACCCAGCAGTGCCCCTGTCCACAAAGAATGCTCTGGCAAAGGGCTTCTAGCTGTCACGCTGAGTGAAAGGAGAAATCAAGCATGGCAAAGTCACTTTCAAAATCTTACAGCCACAGAGGGGTTGCATAAGTTATCAACATTTGAAATCTCTGCCCCTGGACCCAGAAAACTGACTCATTCTGTCACTGTCACAATCCCTGCGTCCCGGGCACACACTCCCTGGGGTGCTCGTCCTGCTGCCGCCTGGGGAAGTTAAAGGTCTGTCCTGCCCTCTTGTAGGTCCCTGGGTCAGCACAGACGGGGAGTCAAGGGAATCCGCAGAGAGTGACATGGGACTTCTGAGCATGCAGCCCAGTGACAATCACAGACGGTGCTGGTGGGGTGGCCAGGAGCTGTCCCAGCAGAGCGGCCAGGGAGGAGCGGAGAGAGCCCCTGAACCCGGAACCCGGAAGCTGTGCTGTGCTGCAGGCCTCCGGCCCAGAGAGTGTGAGGAGGTGTGGCCGCGGGGGTCCTTCCCTCAGAGGGAGCTGCGTGGGTGAGGGAGGGGAGGCAGAGGCTGGGGTGAGCCCTGCAGGCGGGAGAGAAGTTCCAGGGTCAGAAAGGGGGCAGCCGGACCACACAGGTGCACAGAGCCCGCACAGGACCCCACGCCTTGTCCAGCCACCCACCTCACTCACCAAGTGACGGCGTGGCTCTGGGAAGGCAGACACCCCCATGCCCAGCCAGCTCGGGGAGCCCAGGGCGTCCTCGGAACTAACGCATCACCCTGACGGCGCCCATCAGTTATGGGGAGAGGAAGAGGGTGAGCCGATTCTGGAGACGCTGAGGTTGGGGGAGGCAGTGCTTAGCTTCCTGGGGGAGCAAGTGCCTCGGGCCAGGGCTGGCCGAGTACAGCTCTGGGGCGGAGCAGAGGAGCCCCGGGACAGGGGGAGCACGGAGGCCGCCGGCAGAGCTGGGTGGTGGGGGGCAGCAGGCACACAGGCACCAGAGCCCACAGCCAGCAGGGGACAGCTCAGCTGTGAGGGGCCAGGCCCCTCGGGGTCTGGACGGTAACCTCGCACAAGGTCCTTCCTCTGGGCCGGGGTCCCGGGTGGGGAGCGGCAGGTCAGGCTCAGGAGTCTCTGGCCCGGCGCTCTGCTGTGTGGTCTGACTTAGGACGCTGGGAGCCAGCCGCGCGGCTCTCGCCCCTCCCGATGGACAGTGTGGGAACTGTCCCGCGGACTCCCGGAAACCGGGCATTTCCAGGAACAGAAACTGAAAGCTGCCCCGCGGCAGCTGCGCTGCCACCCCCTCCCGTGAGACGGGGCAGGAGGACTGAGACGCAGAAACAGCAGAGCAGGGAGCGAGAGCGTGCGGTGGTCCCGGGTCTGGAAGGAAAGCCGGGAGCTCGGACTGCCCTTTCCTGCTCCCCTTCCCTTCTTGATGGCCGGCTTTTCCTAGGGGGACCCCAGCCCTCCCTACTGCATGCCTGTCCTTTCTGAGTATATTTGGCATGCGTTCTAGCTTTGGGTCTTTCCAGAAGGAGCACCCCTTTATCTGAGGGTCGTGACCTCCACGCTGGGAGTGGATGACTTCCAGGAAAAGCCAGAGAAACCCGACTCCATTCAACTTTCCGAAGCAGGTAAGTGAGAAGCTCTGAACTGCACCTTGGCTAAGGTCTCTGCTAATACAACGCCACTAAAGGGGAACCCCGGCTCCACAGCAGGAAAGCCTGAGGCCTGACCTGTTCTGTTTATGGGGTGTTCACAGCAGGGCCCCCCACTGACAACCTTAAGGGACCGCACAGCACAGCGATGCTTTTAGTGAATCAAACCCATCCGCCCGCCAGCGGCGAGGCACAGGGCTGCCTCTCACCTCCGTGTCCCTGGTGTTGGCACAGGGACAGAGTCTGGAGAGAGGGGGCAGAGGGCGGCACCTGCTTCTCCTGATGGTCCCCGTGGGGAGACGCAGCCCTGGGCAGCATCTGAGAGAGCCTGGACTTGACAACGAGTGAATTCAGGTGTGTTTTTTGTTCGTTTTTTGTTTTGTTTTGTTTTTTGGTACTCAGGACCTCGTCCTTGCCAGGCAGGTGCTTATGCCACTGAGCTAAGTCCCTGGCCTGAATTCTAGTATTTTACCTGCTTTGGAGAAACTGGCTCTCGCAGAGCACCAACCTGTTTATTTACGGGTGAACAGGGCGGAGGGCTTTCCCTCACGTTGTCTGCTTTTCTGTGTATGGTTCATTTCACTCCGCGGCCTTCAGGTCTATCCGCTTTTTTTGAAAATGACAGGATTTCATTTTTCCTGGTTGAATGATCTTCCTGTGTGTGTGTGCATGCGTGTTTATGTGTGTGTGTGTGTGTATGTGTGTGTGTGTGCACGTGCATGCCACATTTGCTTCATTCACGCATCCGCTGATGGCCACCTCGGCTGTTCCGTGTCTCAGCTCCTTGGAACGGTGCCGTGATAAACGTGACAGGCAGCTGTGTCTGGGCGCGCTGGTCGGTTCTCCATGGTTGGGTCAGATACTGAGAAAAACACCTTAAAGGAGGGAAGAATTAGATTGGTTCCTGGTTCGCAAGGCTCAGTCCTTGGTCACTCCTTGTCTATTTCCTTTGACTCTCGAGCAGAATTTCACCCTTCCCCTTATGAGGCATGCTTACAATACACAGAGTGCATCAGATACTGGATTTGAACCTGACACCAGGCAAGGGAACCACAGTTAGACCTGAGAACAAAAAAGCACTAGGTATCACTAGCTCTTTTCCTCTGATCACTCCTCCCATCTCAGAGCATTTTCCCATCTCGGACCTAGTCCTGGATTCCAGTCACCTGGCTTCCACCAGCCAGCTTTGCCTCTGTGCACCAACCCCTCTCCCCCAAGAGAAAGGTCTCCACACCCAGCAATCACCAGTCTGTTAAACAGGACCGTCTGCCTTGCGGCCAGGGACGTGCAGACACACTGGGGTCCGCACAGCGCATCCCTCACACACGCTGAGTGACCCGGGCCTTGGTATTTATCCCTAACACTGGACTTCTTCTCCATCATCAGGTGCACTGGTAACACTTATCTAGTTGAGTTTGAAGAAAATTAAATGAGAGGAGGCACACAAAGGACCGAGCCCAGACAGACTCGCAGACACAAGACCTCCTTGCGGTCCTGTTAAGTAGGAGAAGGAAGGAAGAATTCCCTGAGGAACGCCTTCCTCGGCGTCGTCACAGGACCAGAGGGCCTCAGGGTGGGAGCCGAGAGCGAGCAGAGAGCCGCACATGCGTCCTGTAGCGAGGACCCCCCGCCAGCCCTGGGAGGTGGGTAGAGGACTCAGGTGTGCCCCAAAGAGTGGGTGCATCCTTCGGCACAGGCCCCCGCCCTCCGCGGGGAGGCAGAGTCCAGGCCTGGGACTGGATGAGCAGCAGCGGGGGTGGGCAGCTGTGCTGAGCCACCAGCGGGGTGGGGAACGTGTCCAGGGAGCTTGGGGCAGGTGAGGAGCCTCGCTCTGGTCCCTGCCGATGCCGTGAACCGTGTCGGCCGAGGGCAGAGTGGGCCTTGTGGGGCAGCACCGGCTCACTGGGGTGAGGCCAGGATGCGTTTCCAGCTGCTTTGTGAGGCCCCACGGGTGGGTGAGGTGGACACCTCACTCAACAGAGAGGCCCCGCGAGGCTCAGAGAGAGCTCCTCAGCACAAGACGTGGTTGTGAGTTTTAGAATTTTTGAAATTTGCAGACAGGCACAAAGAAGGGAACAGAGTAGAACTTTAAGGGAGTCAGGCAGCATCACACGTACTAGCGTGTCCCGAACCCCTGGAACTGTCGGGGACCTGGCCTAGATCCCCAATCTTCCAAACAAGTGTACGGCAAAAACTTAAATAAATGAGACAAGTGGTATGATTTTAGGGCTCCAGAAGGGTCCAAGCCATTTGCAGAGTTCTTGACTCTGAGGTTATGATGAGGGCTAAGACAAAGAGCTTCTCTGGGCAGCACGTATTTATTTCCACTACAAACAAAGTATCCACTTGAGGAAGGTCCCGGAAATGAGCAGGACCTTGGGAGTTACTTCAAAGACTTCTCCAAGTAGTAAATTGTGCCAATTAAGGTGAACTGTCTTATCTCCATGATGACATTTATGGGGGGAGTGAAACGCCTGCAGGTGTGAGATGTCTACAGCTGCAGTCTCTATCTACATAATTGATTGTGGAGCCAAAATGTCTTCAGCTGCAGCCTTATCCTGCCCTTTGAGGTATCTCTGGCCTCATCGGCCACTACAGGCCTCAGCCAGGACCAGTGATTCATAGAGGTTCACTTACTATGAATCAGCTCCCATCACCGGGCAAGGGGCCTAGGCCTAGGACAGGCTCACATATAAACATAGAAAGCCCATTAGTTAATTTTAAATCCTGCTCACAGCTGTTTCGTAGTGGTCTCCAACAGTGCATGTCCCCGAATGAATGCTTTGCCTGCTCTGCTCTGCTGCGATCAGTGTCTTCATTATTTCTTTATTTGTGGATCTGCCCCGGGTGTGAAGCACGTCGGTTCCTGTGTCGCACACACCCTTCCTAACTCCTGTGCTGCTCTGCCTCCACAGGTGGCCCCTCTGCTGGCCGACATGGCAGAGGACCATCGCACGCCTCTGTCTGACTCCTTTCCATCCATGGCATCATACCACAGAGACTGCGGCATCTCACCTGAAGTCAGCAGGCATCTTGAAAAGGCCTTGAAAGAAGGGAAGTTGCAGGAAGTGGCTGCGGTGGCCAGGGAGGTGGTGGAGACGGCATCCAAAGCTCAGGTGAGCATTGCTGTGACAGGGGACTCTGGCAACGGTATGTCGTCCTTCATCAATGCCCTGCGAGAGATCGGACACGAGGACGAGGCCTCGGCTCCCACTGGGGTGGTGAGGACCACGCTGACACCGGCCAGGTACACCTCCCCCAGACTCCCCGATGTGTCCTTGTGGGATCTACCGGGCATGGGGGCTTCAGGCCAGAGCCTCGACCACTACCTGCAAGAGCTGCAGTTCACCCGATACGACCTCCTCATCATCATCGCCTCCGAGCAGTTCAGCATGAACCACGTGAGGCTGGCCAAGGCCATCCAGGCAATGAGAAAGAAGTTCTATGTCGTCTGGACCAAGGTGGACAGGGACCTCACCACAACTCCCCTCTCCAAGGTCCTCCTCCTGCAGAATATCCAAGAGAATATCCTGGAGACTCTCCAGAGGGAAGGGGTGCGCGAACCCCCCATCTTCCTGGTATCCAGCCTTGACCCCTCCTTGCACAACTTCCCAGAGCTAAGGAAGAAGCTGAGCAAAGACATCTTCAACATCAGGTGCCACGGTCCCCTGGAGGCCCTCTTCTGTACCTGTGAGGAGAACATTAATGAGAAGGCAACCTTGCTGAAGGCCAGAGTACTCCAGAAGAGTCTGCAGGACACCCTCGGCATTAGGGACGCCGACGACCTGGAGCACTGTCTGCGGGCCTACAGGTCGTACTTTGGCGTGGACGACGAGGCGCTCCAGCAGGTGGCCTGGAGCACAGGAAGAGTGGTGTCCGAGTACAGGACCCTCGTGAAGTCCCAGGATCTGCGTGGGCTCCGCAGGGCTGACTGCAGACTGTGGCTGGCGACCTGCTCGGTGATGAAGGTGCTACTGCGCCTGTTCTCGTGTGTCCCGTTCCTCGGTCCCCGTGCCGTCTGCCGCTTTGCACGCATGACGCACAGGCGGATGATTCACTTAGTCGCCCAGGACACCAAGCACATCCTGAGGAAAATCCTGGACGACTCCACATGTCCTGCCTGAAGCCAGTGCGGGAGCGGACGGTTTGTAGAGGTCTGCAGTCACCAGCTCCAACGCGGGGTAGCACAGCAGAGGAGGAACAGTCCATGGCAAGCAGGCAGGGGAGAGCACATTAGCCCTCATTCTGTCCCTCTCATGCTATGCAGGCTATCAGAGTGTAGCACTCACACCCTTAATCCTAGCCAGAACTATGCTAAACCAATCAGTGGACTGATGTAGTAATCACACACCCTTGATTCCAGCATCACCTGCTAGACCCAGCCCCTCCTGAACAGCCCCGCCTCTGACTGTGTGAGGACCTGTGGGGACATCTAGACACAGCCATGACACCAACATGTGCCTCTGGGCCTACTAAGATGTCACTAAATTCTAATGTTCACAGGTGTTTTGGGTTGTTTTGGGTACTTCTGTTCTGGGGTGGTGGTGCTCATTTCTGTTTTGTTTTGCTGTTTAAGGCCCTAGTGTCTGAGCCTGCAGAGCGCTAAGCTGCACCCTCAGGCGGGGCCGACCTCAAGCCCGTTATCTGCCTCAGCTTCTGCATGGCTCAGATTAGAGGTGTGGACTCTGGGCCTGGTAATCCAGTTCGTTTTGTTTTGTTTTGTTTTGTTTTGTTTTGCTTTGCTTTAACAACCAATCATCAATTTACTAAAAATTTGCTGACTTAGACATCAGCAAAAATGATTTCAACCTTGACTCTTGGCTGAATGCTGATGGAAATGATCCACTTAAGAGTTTTGGAAAAGTGAGTTGATGAATCCCTGTGGATTCTCGTCTGGAAACGATTCCACATCCCATGGGCTTCACCAAGGTGTTCTTCTTGCAGTGCTTCTCAGGGTCTTGGTGGCATACTGACTGGGCCCATCACTTTGAGATTTTATTCCTGTGTGGTGTTAGGGATCAAGCCCAGGGCCTCCTCTATGCTAGGCAGTGCTGCACCCCTGAGCTGAACCCCCAGCCCCGCTTTGGAATCCTCTTCCTTTGCACCTCTGGTGAGTTCAGCACACATCTTTGGGGGCTTTATATTGCAGCCAGTTATAATTCAGACTTGGAGAGGCACTGACTCTGGTTCTCTGAAGGTCTTTCCAGATTTTGGTTTTTTCTTGTGGTACTGCAGGTTGAGCCCAGGTCCTACACGCTCAGCTACCTCCCCAGACCTTTTTTTACTTTTTAAAATTTTGAGACAAGACTTCAACACATTTATTAAGTTGCCCATACTGAGCTAAACCTTGGATCCTTCTGCCTCTGTCTCCAGGTGTGTGGCAATTACAGCTGAATGCCACCCTGCCTGCCTTTTTTCCAGCATCTTGGAAAGCCCAGGGATGGCTTGCTGGACGTGGGGAAGCATGTCTGTAATCCCAGCCCACTGAGAGGCTGAGGCAGGAGGACTGCATGCTAGACCCAGCCTGGGCAACTCAATAATTTAGGGAGACCCTGCTTCAAAGTAAAACATTAAATGCAGTACAATGGCCGGGGACAGAGCTCTGTCCATTGGCGCCATGGCTGCAGTGAGGCTCCCTGACCCCCTCACCCTTGGTGATGTGAATAGCAGCAGTGGGGAGCAGGAGGAGGACCCCAGATCTGTCCCACCCTTGACGCCCTCCAAAAACAAACCCAGTTCTTGATGAACACAATTTCTTGGTTTTATTGACATCAAATGCTTCTTTATTTTCATTTATTGTTAATGCTTATCATATTCTTTTAAAGAACATTGGCTTATCCCAAGTTTTGTAAAAAGACAATACTGAGAATTGACGGCAAGTTTGAGCCCAGGGTGGCAACTTAGCAAGAAAAGGCTTGGGGGTGTAGCTCAGTGCAAAGACCCAACCCTTGTACCACCAGAAAGAAAGAACGAAAGAAAGAAAGAAAGAAAGAAAGAAAGAAAGAAAGAAAGAAAAGCAAAAATTATTCCAGAGCCAGGGTTGCAGGGGTGTGGCCAGGCAGTGGCGCTCGCCTGCCCAGGGGACCTCAGCCACACGTGGAAAAGCAACCCCTCCTCTGCCTCTGCTCCCCACAGCCCGCAGTGCCGGCCCTTCGGTGACCTCGTGCACCGCTCTCCAGGATCTCCTTGTACTTACGTGTGCAACATGCTCTTACAAACCCGCTCACACACACAGACTGCCAGTGCCTCCTGCACTCTTGGGCATAAAGACCGTGCCAAATTCAGCTTTCTGCGTTTCCTTTTTAACTCACGCTTTTCACACCAGTAAATCTTTAAGTGTCTTTTGAATATTTGGAGCTTCAGTAAAACATCCTTGCACACACGTCTTTTTGAACTGGCAAGATCCACAAAGCAAGCTGGATGTGGTAGCACATGGCTGTAATCCCAGCACTCGAGAGGCTGAGGCAGGAAGACTGCTGTGAGTTCAAAAACAGCCCAGACTATGTAGTGAGACCCCCAACTCAAAACACAAAAGAAGAAAGCTTTTGCCAGTGCGTGGTTAGGGGTGAGGGTGCTGCCTGAGCACGGCACATCTGCACGCCTGGGACTTTGCAGCCAGGGTTCGTTCACAGCACTTGAAAAAATTCTTTATTTTGACACAGCTGCATTGGCTCGGCTCAGACTCGAGGTCCTCCTGCCCCAGCCTTCCGGGTGCTGGGATGACACACGTTAGCCCCCACACCTGGCTCAAACAGTTTTCTAAACCCCAGTACTAACATCGAGAGGAGAAACTTAGTGATGAGTCACATCAAACATCTGGACAGAGTAAGTGCGGGTCTCTTCTCACGAGCCACTTAAATACCTGGGCTTGCGCGTCTGACCTCTGAGGCAGTGAGGAATCCCAGGGAACCCTTCAGGTCCCCCTGCAGGATCCGAACCAGCGGGCAGAGTGTTCCACCAGAGCCTCCTGCGGGTTCCTGCGGCTCTGCTGCGCGGGCACCAGGGTGGGGGTGGGCAGCGCGCCCCACTCTCCGCAAAGGCGCTCGCGGTCTCGGTCTCCACGACGTCTCTCTCGTGGGCGCTCTGTCTCGGCACTCAGAAGCCGCCACCTCCCCAAGTGTCCCGAGACGCCACTGTGTCTTCAGGACGGGGATAGGAGCCTCCAGCCAACCGCTTCCAAAGGTGGTTTGGGGAAAGGAGGCCAGCGGGACATAGACATGTACTCAGCGGTGGGGGGGGCTTGGCATCCCTCCGGTTGCCATGGAAATGTAGGGAGCGCTCCGGACGCCAGCTCAAATTAGTGGCACAACTGTGAGAGTCGAAGGCAGATCCAGTACCCACTGTCCAGGCGCCCCGCAGCCCAGGAGAAATACAGTGTGACCCACAGTGCAGTTTTAAATTTGATTTTATGTATTTATTTCCATGTTTACTGCGGTACTGAGGATTGAGGGCCTTCACGCTGAGCTGCATCCTTTTTTATATTTTGTTTTGAAACAAGATCTCATTAAGCTACCCAGAATAGGCTCAAAATTGAGATCCTCCCGTCTCAGCCTCCCAGAGAACTGGGGTTACACAGGTGCACCACCATGCCCCGCTTCACTCCAGTGTTTAATTTGGTGCCATGGACACAGCACACAAAGTCACGAGCGCAGATAAACGCACAGACAGGTCAGCCACGCGTGTGCCGTCGTCCGCACAGCGACGCAGACAGCCCAGGCTCGGGGCGCAGTGCGTCACCTCTGCGTGACCTCGGTGACCCAGTCCTCCTCAAAAGCTCATTCTTTTCTCTTCCTCTTTTTTTTCTTCTTCCCTCTGTGGCGCTGGGGTCAAACCCAGGGCCTCGCAGGCGTGGGCCCGGCGCTTCAGCACTGCTCCGCACCCCACCCCGCGGTGTCCCCGCACGCGCGTGCCCGGCCCGCGCACTCACCTCGCAGACCCCACCGCACCCCGGGGCCCGCCGGGCAGCGCCCGCGCCTGGTCCGCCTCTGCCCGCGCCCCGCCGGGCTCCGCCGCGCCCCAGGCGGACTCCAGACCGCCCCCCGCGCTCCGCTCCGGCCGCTCCGCGGTTCGGGTTTTGCAACTCGAGCTGGCTGCTGAGCCGGCAGGATTTTCTCGGTCTCCCTGGGACGCTAGCTTTGGGGTCCCGAGAGTATTCCAGGAGCTGGTGGCAACCCGGGCCGGGCCACTGAGCGGCCACAGCGCGGATCCTGAGCGCAGGCGGGAAGGGGCTGCCCGGCCGGGCGGGGCGGGGCGGGCGGCGTTGCCAGGCGGCCAAGCTCCCCGCGATTTTCCTCCCGCTCCCAGGAGGGGGCGCGGGCGAGCTTCCCGGACGGCCCAGGCGCTGCGGAGTTGGTGGGGCAACCAGTGTGGGGCAACCAATATGGGGCAACCAGTATGGGGCAACCAGTGTGAGGCAAAGGGTGCCGCCTTGTTCGCGCTAAGCTCAGTGCTGCCGGCCTGGGGACGCTCAGCGGCTCCACCAGAGCGCTCGTCCTCGGCTCCACGGCTTTCCCCGGTGGGTCCGCTGTAAGCGTGGAATCGCACCTGCCGCCCCCTGCCCGCAGCCTGCGAGCCAGCGGGAAACTCGGCTCTCTGCTGGGGGGAGCTGGGTTCTCTGCAGGGAACTCGGCTCTGTGCTGGGGGGAGCTCGGCTCTCGGCTGGGGGGAGCTCGATTCTCTGCTGGGGGGAGCTCGGCTCTCGGCTCAGGGGAGCTCGGCTCTCTGCAGGGAGCTCGGCTCAGTTCCCTGTCATGGGAAGCACAGGAGAAAAGACAAGACAGGACAAGGAAACTTTGCAGTTCCCTAGACAGCTGGAGACACCCGAGAATTTGCACCGGACACTCCCAGGACCTGCCCACTGAGGCGCATGACCGCCAGAGGACTCCGAGCGCAGGCGTTCGCTGGAATCTCCCGCCTAACGTCCCCTGCGCTCTCCATCCCTGTACCAGGGACACACTTCCTTTTGTTCGCGGCACAGTCTGATTGCGCCCTCTGCCTGCACCCAGGCACAAAAAATTCCAGGCCGTTTGCCTTTCCAGGAGCCTGGAGGTCTCTGCAGGTTTCCCCC